>JAJPUD010004755.1:142647-183888 GCA_023553655.1 Myrmecobius fasciatus | reverse complement strand
GGGGGGGAGGAGTGGGGAGAGGCTGGAATGGGTGCTGGCATCAGGGCAGCCCTGGCTGACTCGGTCTGTAAATGCATAATAAGGGACGGATTGTCTGGTCCGAGGAGAAAGGTCTACACAATCCCAGTTCCAAACCGAATGTGATTGGGAACAAAACGAAAGGCAGCGTGGACTTCTGGTTCACAAACCACTATAGTGACATTGTTCTCTGTGATGCTTGAGGGAAAATGTTGCCTCTCAAAAGGCCTGTTCTCTTTGCCAGACTGACTACAACCCAGTCATTTGATAATGTAAATTACTGACCACTGAAGGGGGGAAAACCATCAATTAAACCCAACTTTGGCTCCAGGCTCAAGGTGTTTAGGCGTCCTTGTTACTCACAGGCTGCACTCTTAAAATTTAAAGACACGCTGACTTCTCAGAATTAGGCTGCTTGCTTTCCAGGGCTAGTTTTTCCAAAATCCACTAAATCTTCGGACTGAAGCAAAGGGTGGGGGGAAAAAAACCCTGTCACAAAGAAACCCCAGTAACCCCTCTCCGCCTAAATGTGTACAGTGGGCTTAGAAAAGCCTGACTGTGCAAATCTAGCCACTGACATGGGCTTGCAGCACGTATGTGTTCACATGCAACTCTCCAGGCTATTTTCAGCTGGTGACTAATTAAAAAAGCTACTTTTGTGGGACTTGCCGCAATCTCTCTCCCACGCTGTTGCGTCTGACAGGCCCTTGGACGCACAAAGGCCTAAAATGCATGGGGGTGGGGGAATAACACTCTCCTGCCTCTGTGGAGGAGAAGAAAATAGTAGCAAGCACAGATCTGAACCTGAAGGAGGAGGAAGCACCACCCCAAGCTCAGTAGGAGCCATGGTGTCCAACATCAATATCTGAGAGAATTTCCAAGCCACGGCATTTAATTCTTAAACTTCAGAGCAGAGAACGACCCACTCCCTTCCCTAGCGGAACAAACTGGATGTGCCCCAAATAGCCTGTTGCACTTTGTAAGAATGGTATTTTTTTTCCATCATCAAGATGTGATTCTGGGATAACTTCCCGAGTGGGAGGCAGGGGCAGAAACTCTGGAGGTACTGAAAAGTTAGCTAATTAGCTCAAGGACACACAGAGGATCGGGGCAGGGGTACTCCTTGGCCCCTGACTCCTTCTGGAACTGAGAATCTTGAACTCCTGCAAATTCAGAACACCGAGGTGGCCTCTGAAAATCTCTACACTCCTTTCCTTGTCTCCCTGGACCACCCCCACATTTCTGACTGTTCTCTGCTCGCCTTTCCCATTACTGAGCACAGAAAATTTCTTTGGCATAAGTTACGCCTCATTATTTCCAGGGAAGTCATTCAGGGGGAGGAGTTAAGAGGGTAGAGTACAGCCATCAACCCAGCTGAACTCTCCCAACATTCCCTTCCAAACAATTTTAAAATAGCTCCTCAAATCAAATTTGGAAGCAGCGGAGCCAACAAGAGGCTACAGGGAGATATTTTTCCAGCCTAAAACTCAACTTAGAAGGTTGGCGAGAGAGGTCTTTGTCACTAGGGGAGGAGCTGGTCTGGAGTGCACATGCCAGCAGCGGGTCTGGGTGGCAGCAGTAGCAACTTCAAGAGCTTCCAGCCCAGAGACCATCAAGAAGGTCAAGCAACTAGTCAGGGTTCCTGTACTGACACTGAATACAGCTGGACCCGATTAGAAACTCTATGGCTCATAGCTATTCTGGGTCATAGTTCTGGAACAGAGGAGAGAGCTTTTCATTGGTCACAAGAGAGCAAGGGCCCCAGTCACAGTTCCAGGGCTGAGAAGAACACTTAACACTTGTGGCCCTTCCTGGGTAAAGACCAGAAGAACAGTGAGCACATCTCTTCTGGGATCATACTACCTTGGAAGCACCAAAAACCTGTAGACCTTCAAAACTAGTTCTGAAAAGAGCAGCATGAAAAAATTTAAAGCCTGGGACAGTGTCTCCCCACCCCGGGTAAAGAGAGCCCAACTATAATATAAAGTTCAAAGACTGCAAAAATGAGCAAACAACAAAAAAAGAAACTAAACCCACAAAAGTTACGATGGTGGCAGGACCAAGACCAAACCAAAAACCAAGAAGACAACAATGTGAAAACTACAAGCAAAAGCTTAAAGAAAAAAAAAACTAATTGGACTCAAACCCAGCAAGAAATCCTGGAAGAACAGAAGAAAAAGAGAAAAATGATAGAGAAGAAATTGGAGGAAACAATGAAAGTGTGCAAGAATATCTGAAAAAGAGAACAACAGTTTGGTAAAAGAGGCACAAAAATGTTGGAGAAAATAACACCTTAAAAAACCAGAATCGACCTAATGGTAAAAAAAAAAGGCACAAAAATTCACTGAAGAAAATAAATATTTAAAAAAATAGAATTGGCCAAGTGGAACAAGAGGTACAAAATCTCATAAAAGAAAGTAATTCCTGGGGCAGCTAGGTGGCGCAGTGGATAGAGCACCAGCCCTGAAGTCAGAAGGACCTGAGTTCAAATCTGGTCTTGGACACATAGCATTCCCTAGCTGTGTGACCCTGGGCAAGTCACTTAACCCCAATTGCCTCAGCAAAAAAAAAAAAAAAAAAAAAAGAAAAGAAAAGAAAGTAATTCAAAAAAAATAAATAAAATAAAAAATAAATAAAAAATAAAATAAAAAAGAAAGTAATTCCTTAAAAATTAGAAGTCAGTAAATGGAAGATAATGACTCCATGAAGCATCAAGAAGCAATAAAAGAAAGTCAAAAGAATGAGAAAATAAACAAACTCAACAACTGACCTGGAAGATAGATTGAAGAGAGATAATTTAAGAATTACTGGATTATCAGAAAGCCATGATAAACATAGCCAAGACATCATATTTCAAGAAATTATATAGGAAAAAGATCCAGATGGTAAAATAGAAATTGAAAAAATCCACCAATTACTTTTGAAAGATTCCAAAATGAAACCTCCCAGGAATATTATAGTCAAATTTCAGAGCTCTCTGGTTAAGAAGAAAATATTACAGGCCCTCAAGAAAGAAATGATTCAGATATTATGGAACCATGGTCAAAAATCATACAAGATTTAGCAACTTCCATGTTAAAGAAGTGGAGAGCTTGGAATGTGATATTCCAGAAAGCAAAGGAACTAGGATTAAAACCAAGAATAACCAACACTGCAAAACAGTATAATCTTTCAGGGGAAAAGTAGATATTTAATGAAATAGAGGACTTTCAAGCATTCCTCATGAAAAGACCACAGTTGAATAGAAAATATGATAAATAGAGAAGCATAAAAAATAAACCTGAAAAACTAATCATGAGGGACTCAATAAAGTTAAAACTGTTTACATTCCTATTTGGGAAGTTGATACATGTAACTTTCAAAAACTTTAACATTAAATGGCAGTTAGAAGGTATTTATAGTGATAGAGGGCATGAATTAGATTATTGGATTAGATTGAGATGACCTCAAAAATATGGAGGGGTGAGAAAGAGGGATATACCTCATTCTTCAAGAGAAAGGGAAAGTTAGAAAGGGGAACATTTTCTCACATAAAAGAAGCATATAAGGAAGAGCTTTTATAGTGCAGCAATGCTTGAACCTCATTCTCATCAAAATTTACTCAAAAAGGAAAGAATACACACACACACATCCCTAAACACATTCAGTTGGGTGTAAAGATCTAGCTTACCTAAATGGGAAATAGGAGGGAAAGAGGAAGATGATAAAAAAAGAAAACAAATTCTCTTAGACCAGAAGCAAAATGGACTTTTGAGAAGAGGCAGGAGAGTAAAAGAGAGACAGACAGAGAGATAGAGAGAGACAGAAATCACAAATGAGAGAGAGAGACAGACAGAAATCACACACACACACACACACACACAGAGACAGAAATCACAAATGAGAGAGAGAAAGAGAGAGAGACAAATCACAGAGAGAGAGAGAGAGAGAGAGAGAGAGAGAGAGAGAGAGAGAGAGAGAGAGAGAGAGAAGGAAACAGGATGAAGGAAAACACAGTAGTCATAATTGTGAATGTGAATGGGATAAGTTTACCCATAGAATGGAAGTGGATAGAGAATGGATTACAAGTCAGAAACCACCAATATGTTCTTTATGAAAGACACTTAAAACATAAAGTTAGTTAAAAATTAAAAAGTTGAAACGAATGTGCTTCAGCTGAAGTAAAAAAAGGCAGATATGTGATCATGATCTCAAAGTAAAAGCAAAAAAAGACCTAATTAAAAGAGATAATCAGGGAAACCATAGGCAATGAAGCAATATCAAAAAATTTTACAGCAAGTTTCTCTGTTAAAAGCCTTATTTCTCAAATATATAGAGAATTAAGGCAAATTTATAAAATTAATAACCATTCCCTAATTGATAAATGTTCAAAGGATATGAATTTTTTCTTCTGTTTTCTGAGGGAAAAAAATCAAAGCTATTTACAGCCATATGAAAAAATGTTCTGAATCATTATAGATGAGAGAAATGCAAATTAAAACAACCCTGAGGCACTACCTCACACCTATTAAAAACAACAAATTTTGAACTAGAATGAGGGAAAATTAAAAAAAAAATTGTTGATGAAATTGTGTACTGGTCCAAATATTATGGAGAGCAATTTTAACTATGCCAAAAGGGCTATAAAACTGCATTTCCTTTCATCCAGTAGTACCACTAGGTCTGTACCCTAAAGAGATTTTAAAAAAAGGTGGCGGAGGACCCTTATGTACAAAAATATTTATAGGAGTTCTTTTTATCCTGGCAAAGAATTGGAAATTGTATGGATGCTCATCAATCAGGGAACAGCTGAACAAGTTGGGGCAGATGATAGTAATGGAATATTATTATAAGAAATGACAAGGAAGGTAGTTTCATAAAAACATGGCAAGACCTGTATGAACTAATATAAAATGAAGTAACCAGGAGATCATTGTTCATAGTAATAGCAATGCTATAATGATCACCCAGGAAAGACTGATATTCTGATCAATGCAGTGATCTAAGATGATCCAAGGCAATTCTAAAGGGCTTATGATGAAAGCAGCTCTGTGGCACAGTGAATTGTGACTGGAGTCAGAAAGACTCATTTTTCTGAGTTTAAATCTGCACTCAGACACTTACTAGCTGGGTGATTCTGGCCAAGTTACTTCACCCTGTTTGCCTCAGTTTTTACATCTGTAAAATGAGTTGGAAGAGGAAATGGCAAACCAATCTAGTGTCTCTGCCAAGAAAACTCCAAAGGGGGTCATGAAGAGTTGGAGTTAATTGAAAAAAATGACTGAACAGTAGCAGCATCATGAAAAAGTATTATCCATCTCCAGAGACAGAAGTAATGAACTTGGATTGAAAATTGAAGTATAATTTCCTTTCCCTTTCTTTCTCTCTTTGTCTATCTCTCTGTCTCTGTTTTGTCTAATATGAAAATATGTTTCACATGATTTCACAGGTATAACTGATATTATTTGCTCACTTCAGTGAATAAGAGAGAATTGGGAGAGAGGCAGGAAATTTGGAATTTAAAAAGAAAAGGATCTTAGAAATAAATAATAGATTTTAGATGATAATTTTTTTTAAAGTCATTCAGTCATGCACAAGCTTAAGTGCTTACTATGTGCTCAATACTGGAGACATAAGACAAGAATGACACAGCTCCTGTCATTAAAGAATTTAAATTAAATTAATTGACAAGCACTTCCCAGGTGCCTGTGAACTGGTTTTCCCTGAAGGTAAAAACAAAAAAACAAAACCAAAACCAAAAATATAGTGCCTGCCCTCAAGGACTTTATATTCTAATGGAGTTTAAAGGGAAAGGTTAAATAACAACAGGTGACACATAGGACCTACTATGTGCCAGGCACTCTTAAGTGCTTTACTATTATTTGTTTTAATCCTCACCTCAATCATGGGAGGGAGGTGCTAATATTATCACTATTTGATAGATGAGGAAACTGAGGCAGAAAGAGGGTAAGTGACTTTCCCAGCAAGAAAGTTTCCAAGGGCGGATTAGAATCCAGGCCTTTCTGACTCCAGATCCAAAGTTCAATCTACTATAGTGCTAGGAAAATAATCCTACCCTAGTGGACAAGAATTAGAATCAATATCAGAATTGGAAGGATATTGAGTAGTACAGATAGCGATCAGGACTTAGAGCAAGGAAGACGAGTTCAAATCCAACCTCTGATACTTACTAGCTCTGTGACCCTGAACAAGTTATTTAACCTGTTAGCCTCAGTTTCCCCACCTGTAATATAGAGATGATAATAACTCCTACCTCTCAATGTTGAACAACATATGTGAAACACATCCCAAATTTTAAACCAGTAAATGTTGCCTGTTATTACTATTAAATTTGCCTCCTTGCTACATCTAGTCATTGCCCTGATTTCTGCCAAGCAGAAGCAGTCTAATCCACCTTTTGTACGAAGGCTTTTCAGACGATTCTCGTGTCTGTGCCTCCTTGAGCTTAAAGTCCCCCAGATTCTGCTCCTGGCTTCAGCATTAATTTGCTGTAGTCTCTTGGCCACCCAGCCTGACTAGGATTCAGGTTGTTCACCTGTAAAATGGGGCCAATAATAATAGCTTCCTCCCTTCCCTGGGCATGAAAGGAAATCAAGAGATCTCAGATCTGCAACTAAGAGGAAGCTGGGAGGCTGCCCCTCGTCCAACCCCTCCATGTTCCAGAAAAAGAAACGGAGGCTCAAGGAGAGGTCAGGAAGGAGCTGGATGTAAAGGCGCTTATTCCCCCCACACTACATCCCTTCCTTTAAAAGTAAATTTCCAAGTGTGGAAAGAAGGGAAGGGAAGGGAAGGAAGTGCTAAGGATGCCTGCTGCCCCTCTCCCCCTCTTCTTGGTCTGCCTTCTCTTCCCCAGGCAGGAGCCTTGGCAGGCAAGCCGGGGGGGGGGGTGTCTACGTGATTGCACCCACCTGCAGATGGCAGAGCTGGGGTTCTCTCTCAGCCTTTGGGCTCCCCTGTCCCCGCTCCCTAGCAGGATGCTGTGGGGGCCGCCTCCGGCCTGGGGGACTCGGCAGGGACCCAGCGGGCTTACCTGTTGCATTGGACAGGGCCAGCGACTCCATGGAGCCGCGGGGGGTTTGCTCGGTGGGCGTGAGATCCTCCGTGTATTTCATGGCACTGAGCGGATGGCGGGTGCGGCAGGGCTGAGAGGCCATGCCGCCTTCCTCTTCCTCCTCCTCGTATTTGGGGACTTTGATGTTTCCCCGGGGCTCACTAAAGCTCTGATTGGACATGTCGCTGTAGCTCTCCTGGGAGCGGAGCCTGGCCGGGTAATAGTCCTCCCGGCACTCCCTGGTAAAGCTGCCCCCGTGCCCCTTCATGGCCAGGGAGGAGCTCCTTTTGGGGTTGCTGAAATGCTTGCCCCACATGTCGGGCTGCGCCCCGGCCACCTGTCCGGGGCTGTAGGGAGTCCTCATGTTGCACTGGCTGAGGAGCTGCATGGGGCTCTGGGAGGGGCTCTGCTCCATCTTATTCCCGTAGTGGTACAGCTCGTCCCGGCTGCGCCAGATGTGCTCCCTGTTGAGGCTGGGCGTCTGGCTGGACAGGCTGAGCAGGTCCATCTGCAGGGACAGGGGGTCCACGTCGGCCGAGAGCCGGTTGGAGGTCACCTGCAGCTGGCCACACGGGTTCAGCAGGGACTCCTCCGCCTTGCCTTTATTCTTACCGATCTTGGCGCTGCGCCGGGACTCCTTGGCCCGGGCGTTCTGGAACGCGGAGTCCGAGGAGTCGGAGCCGTTGGGATCCTCCCCGGCGCTGCAGGCCCGCGAGCAGAAGATCTGGCCTTGCTTGGGCAGGAAGGGCCTCCCCAGGAGAGACTTCTTGCAGTGAGCGCAGCAGAAGCAGGCCTCGGTGGCGTGCCAGTGCTGGCCGTCGTAGGTCATCTGACCCTGGTCGATGCCTGGGGGAAGGACAAGGAGGAAGAAAACATGAGCTCAGGACACCAGCCTGGAACCCGAAATCCCTCTTCTCCCATTAACCGGAGGCTCCGTGCCTTAGTGGGAGACAGCCTGGCTCTGGAGTCAAAAGATCTGGATTCTGCTTCTAAATCTTACTACCTGAGACTTTCCATAAGTTACATAAATCTCTTGGGTTTCCGTTTCATTTTCCATATAATAGGTGGGTTGAACTAGAAGTCTGGCTCTATCCAACCTCTGCTTCCTTGTCTATGGTGAATCACCACCGTGCTCAAATCCACAGCGTAATTTCATTCCCCATCCCCACTGAAGTGACCCACTGATAATGTCCAAATCTGGCGGGTCTCTGTCTGAAGATTAGGCTAGCTAAGTTCAGACTGGCTTGCCAAGCAGCAGGTTAGCCTCCAAATAATAACAGCTAATCATAGCTAGCATTGATAAAGCACCTACTGTGTGCTGGGAACTGGGCTTTACAATTATCCTGTTTGATTCTCACAACACTGGGAGATAAGTAATAAGAGCTGACAATGATAAAGCACCTACTGTGTGCTGGGTACTGGGCTTTACAATTATCCCATTTGATTCTCACAACAACATTGGGAATAGGTAATAAGAGCTGACAATAATAAAGCACTTAAACTGTGCTTTACAATTATTACCCCATTGGTTCTCACTACAGTACTGGGAGATAGGTAATAATGATAATAGTAATAATAGTCAACATTCATAAAGCACTAACTGTGTGCTGGGCACTGTACTTTATCACAACCAAAACACAATTATCAAGCCACTAGATTCTCACAACAATGTTAGGAGGAGTTAACATTGATAAAGCTCTTACTATGTGCTAGGCATCGTGTCTTACAATTATTATCCCATTTGAGTTTTACAGCAATGCTGGGAATAATAAGAATAGCTAACATTGATAAAGCACTTACTATGTCCCTAATACTGTGCTTTACAATTATTAGCCCATTTGAGTCTCAATAATGCTAGTAAGTGATAATAATAATAATATTAATAATCATAACACTGATAAAGTAGTTACTAGGTGCCACGCTCTGTGCTAAACACTTTACAACTCTTATCTCATTGTATCTTCACCACACTAGGTGCTATTATTATCTCCATTTTTACAAATAAGGAAACTGAGGCAAACAGGAGTTAGGCGACATGACCAAGTATCTGATGTCATCCCTTAACTCAGATCTTGCCAATTCCAAGGGGAGTTGGGTAATTCAGTACACAGAGCGCCAGGCCTGGAGTCAGGAAGTATCCTCTCTCTGAATTCAAATCCAGCCTCAGACACTTCCTAGCTGTGTGACTCTGAGCAAGTCACTTAATCCAGTTTGCCTCAGTTTCCTTATCTGTAAAATGAGCTGGAGAAGGAAAAGTCAAACTACTCCAGTATTTTTGCCACGAAAACCCCAAATGGGGACATGAAGACTAGGACTTGACTGAAATGACTCAATGACAACAACAGCATCCTGACTCCAGGGCTAGAGAGCTACCCACTGAACCGCCCACAGCCACTCCAAAACACAAAGATTGGGGATCAGAGACCCAGAGACACAAATGGGACCTCGGGAGCTTTTAGTCCTTCTCTTTACAGATGAGAAAACGGAGGTCCGAGGAGATGAGTGACGTGCAAAATCTTGAGGTTGCAGAGGAGGGATTTGGCCCCAGAGCCAGGGAGCTGTCCACTATAATCCCCAGCCACAAAGATACACTGATTTCACACTGATGAAGTCACAAAGCCTGGAAGCAATCGTCTCACAAGTGCCTCCGCCTCTAGCCCCCACTTTCCCCATATTAAATATGACTCATTTCCTTTAAGGAAAGATGTCTTGGTGGGAGAATAGAGGAATAAACTGGCTTGGGGAGTTGGTTGGGATTCCACAAGCAGCCTGTGTCATCAGCAGGCTCTCACAAGAGCCCAGGACAACGCTGATGAAGGTCCCTGCTCTGGGGAGGAGGCGACTCCTGGGCTGATGGCCCCAGGGACCTTCTCTGCCAGACAGGCCTGGCTGTACAGCCTTGCTGGGAATTGGGCTTGGTAAGGTGGGAGAAAGGGGGGTGAACCTGGAGAAATGGGGGAGGAAGGCAGAAAAGGCGGCTGCAGCCGAAAGGGCATCGGGGCTAGAAGTTAGAAGACTCAGCCTTTCAGCTTCTACCTGAGTGACTTCAGCCAAGCTAATCTAGCTCTCTGAACCTTGATATACTCATCTGTAAAGTGGGGGCAGTAATATCTCCACCTTAACTAAGCCAACAGAAGGGTCCAGGAAAGGTCTTCTGCAGAATATAGGATTTAAGTGGAGCCTTGAAGGATGAGACTGAAGTGAGAGGGAAGGGAATTCTAGTGAGAGAAAAGGGAATTCCATTTTTTTATTTTAAGTTTTTAATTTTTTTTGGAGGGGGAAGAATTCTGGACCCAGGACTCAGTTGCTGCAAAGGCTGATGACTGGGCATATCTTTGAAGGCACTCAATCACAAAAATGCAATTAAATTACTTAATACTCTGTGCCTCAGTTTCCTTATTTGTAATATGAGAGTTTAGCTTAGAGGAGCTTTGACCAAGATCCTTCCCCCAGCAGGTGGAGGGAGAAACAACGGCAAAGGGCCGTGAATGGGTCTTTATTTTTTAGAAGGGGAGGATGAGCAGGAAAGTATTTTTCCTCATTAAAGCCTTGAAAACCCTCTTTCTCAGCAGGTAGGAAATAATTTCAACCTATTTATTGACTGACCCTCCTTGAAGCAGGGCTTCAAAGCTAACGCCATTTTCTTAAGATGGACTTTTAATGATGTGGAGGTGGGAAATTGAGCAAGGAGGTGGCTGGCAGAGATCCTTACAAAGCAGGGCGGAAAGCCAGCCAGCAGCTCCTTCTTTCCCTTCCCTGCTAGGCGGGTTCCCCAGGAGTATGAGGAGATGGGCTCTGGTTAGGCTACGCTCTCGCTTACTGCTTCCACAAACAATGGTCTGTGTTTGAGCAGAGGGGTAAGGGACCTGATGAGGGAGCAGAATTGAGGAGGGGGCTTGGGAGTCGCAAGGAAAAGAGCTGAAAAGTTGGAAGGACTGCTCTGCGAACTAGCTGGGAGAAGGCGGCCGATCCTTGGCAGTCTCCGTACCTCTATTCCTGGCCCAGAACAAGAATCTGAGAAAGCTCTGGGTCAGCATCATTGCTCTTTGGTGAGAATGGCTGATCTGGAACCAAGCTTTCCTCTCTCCCTTTCCCTGGAGAATCAGAAGGTCCCACCCCCTCCAACACCTGTCTACCCCTTTTTCCTTCCAGTGTTCACATCCCTGGGACAGTTTGAGGAAGATGAGTCCTGGGGAAATTATGAGATTTGGCCAAGATCCCATGAGCAGGGTCAGGGGAGGGATTCTAGCTGGCTCTCAGCATCCTTTCTGGTCTCCTTGGGTACCCCATCCAGGCCAGCCTACTCTTCCAAACAGTTCCAGAACACTCTGGTCTCCTTCCTCCAATTAAAATATAGCCAGTTGAGTGTTATTCTCTTAGGGACAAGAATGAGGCTGAAATTTCACCGGGGACTCGCAGGTAAGAAAAATGCCTTCTACCAAGACAGGCCAATGAGTCATGTCTGAAAGACTTTGCTCTTCCAGGGACTAACGGTGGGATCGGGGGTACCAAGGAGAGAGGCGAGGGTCAGTGGCTGAAGGTGGCTCCAAGAGTTCTGAACCTAGGGCAGGACCGGCGAATCTTCTATAAAGCACAGTCTAAACACAAGTTCTCATTATCTGAAATTACAATGATGTCAACGTTGCTTTTAAGGTTCACAATGCCCTCTGCATGTCTTACCTTACCCAACCCTCCCTGTGAAACCAATCAGGGTCAGAGTTGGAGACATATTTTGATTCCCTTTTATTTTTTAAACAGATGAGGGAAGTGAATCAGCCCAGAGAGATCATTTGCTCAAGGTCACCTAGCTAGGAAGCGCAAGAGCCAAGATTCCAATTGAAAACTGTTGGCTTTCTTTCCATGACCCCAGAGCTGTCTGTTTTTAAAATGTTTTCGGTTCAAAGTGATGTACCTCCCTCCCTCCTCTGTAGAGATGGGGAATTATGGATGTGGGGTGCCGAGCAAAGAGCGATGGACTCCGAACTAGGAAGGCCCGAGTTCAAATTCCACCTCAGATACTTACCAGCTGGGTGATCCTGACAAGCCCTTAACCTTCATTTCCCTCAGTTTATTGGGATAATATTAGTACGTATCTCCCAGTGCAGTGAGGATCGAATGAGATCATATATGTAAATTGCTTAACATCTGCTAGCTATTATCATTATTATATTATTAGTACAAACTGTTAGACATGATAGATGTGTTGGTAACTTTAGCTCAAATACCTTTTTTTTTCTTCTTTCATTTTAAATATTTGTTAAATGGGATGCTTTATTGGGTTATATTCACAAATGGATGTGATTTAAAATAAAAAAAAACTATTCATAAAAATAAGGGAAAACTTTTAAAATTAATGTGTTTTAAATTTGTGCATCAAATATTGAATGTATGTATACCATATGTACTCCTATACATATATACATACATTTATACATACATATATGTGTGATATAACCTTCAGTAGAAGGGCGGATGTATTTGAGAATTTGACATGCACATGGGAGTTCTGTTCAAAGGTTAAAATTGTGAATGACTCTTTTGTAATTAAAATAATAAGGACCCCAAAATGCCCTTCAGTCTCTGACCCCAGTGGGAATGGCAGCAGGGTACTCCCTTTAGGTGGCAATGCTCTCCTTGGTCCAACCCAAGAGCCAATGGACATTAGTGTGAATCCTCCCACTACCACCTTCTTTCTGTGCTATCTTGGACATTTCATTGACCCTCTCTGGGTTAGCCCCAGATGATCCCTAAAGTCTCATCTTCCCTTGGAGCTCTTAAGTCAAGTCTACAAGAACATGAGCATTTCAGGAACTGTGGCAAGGCCAGAGGAGGAGAGAATTTAGAACAAGAGAGCCATTTGTACTTCTTGTATTATATAGGACTTCTACCATGTTAAAGATCCATCAATCTTCTGTAATAAATAATAGCTAATACTATGAACTGGGTACTGTGCTTTCCAATGATCTAATTTGATCCTCTTAACAACCATGGAAAGGTTATTTTTTTTTATTAATTTCTCATTTTACATTTGAGGAAACTGAGGCAAACAAGGTCAAGTGACTTGCCCAGCCAGTAAGTGTCTGAGACTGGGTTTGAACTCAGGGCTTTTTGACTCCAGCCCTGGGCCTGCAGTGCACCATATAGCAATGATCTTGAAATATAATTTCAGGGGCAGCTAGGCGGTGCAGTGGAGAGGGCAACAGCCCTGAAGTCAAGAAGACCTGAGTTCAAATCTGATCTCAGATATTTAACACTTTCTAGCTGTGTGACCCTGGGCAAGTCAATTAACCCCAATTGCCTCAGCAAATATATATATGTATATATATATATATATATATATATAATTGCAAACTGGAGCAAGAAGCAAATTATGGGAAGAATGCTGAACTTGGAGCTGAAAGCCTGGGATTTAAATCCTGTTCATCCCATTTAATTGCTTTGAGACTGACCCTTGAAACCCCCCCTCTACCCCAGAGAATGGCTCTGAAAACTTCCCTAACCTTTGTAACTTGGGTCATATCAAGAATACTGAGGGAGTTGCGCTGAATTCTCCTATTTTACATTTACCAAACTATCATTTGGGGCACCTACAGGGGGAGCAGATATACTGAGGCTCGAGCTAGCCAGAACTCACCTGAAGGATTAGCCCTGATCATCCTAGAACACTCAAAACAGCCAGGTCACCTTCCGGTTCCCCATGAACTCTGCCCATCGCCCAAAAGAGTTCTGAGAACAGCTAATTGGCCAGGAGAGCTACTTTTCCAGTAAGAAGAAAGATTATTTTGACTGCTGGACTTGATCCCCGCCTCCTTGTCCCCCATCCCCGTCTTCCTCCAGACCAAATCTCTTCTGACCAACTCTTCTTCTATCCCAGCTTACAATTAGACTTCTGAGAATGAACAGGACCAATGACTTAGAACTGCAAGGGACCTTAAAAGCCAGCTAGTATAATCCTGTGATTTTACAGATGGGGAAACTGAGGTTCAGTAACTATCAGAGGTTTAACACATTGCTAGGAAGTAATCTAGGATGAATTTGAACTCGGGTCTCCAAAATGTTTGATGAAATAGAGAAAGATTCCTTCCCAAGTGTTCTCCTTAAGTGTTCCAACCATGTTTTTATGAGGGCAGAGGAGCAGAACGTCAATGGTTTCTCTGTCCTGGGAGACCCACAGAGACAGCTGGAGCCGACCAAGAGGGCAGTCCGGAGGAGTCCCGGCTTGCGGGGCCCTCGAAAGAGGAAGGTTGGGGGGGGGGGCTTGAGGGGAGCGGCGTTGAAAAGGCAACTGCATAAACTCCCACAGCTTTGGATGCTCTGCTGACCCACTCTTGAACCCCACACATCTGGAAATGGGCCTGTCCCTTCCACGTCCCTTCCCTGCATCTTTACAAGCCCTGTAAGCATTTTTTTGAGAGTACACGTGCCTACGGCTGCTCCATCCTTAGGTCTGTTTATAGGAGTGTTTACTCGGCCGGGTGCGGGGAAGGGAGACCGTTTCCCTAGCAACGGGTCCCTGGTATGAGTTTGCAGAGAGCTGCTGTATAAATATGGGCTATCTGGATAAGAGGGATCGCTCGCAAAGCTCTGGGACTGTATGTAAGCACAAATCGCCAGGCGCCATACTTTTTCCTGGGGGAAGGAAAATTCTATTTTGCAGCAGAGCCTGCGTCTTCTTCACAGTGGAGGGTATTTTTAGCTTCGCGCCCAATGAAATCGCAGGCAGCTGATGAGGATGACTACTGCACCTTTCCCATAAAACTTAGATCCTCCCCTCTTTTTTTATGGAAAAAGGAAGAGAAGGAGGGAGAGTCACACTGTGTTTGAGGAGATGGAAGGGAGGAAGGGACCTAATAAAGCCAGGATCCTGGGGTCGGCTGGACCTCCTCCTGCAGCTGTGTGGTCAGACAGGCCAGGGGATGGGGGCAGAGGGAAAGGAAGGAGACCATAGGGGGGGAGGGGGCTGGCCCTTATCAGAAAACATACTCCACTTTGCTAATTCTTATTACTGAAGAAGTAGACAGCTGCTAGCAATCTAAGGGAATTTCTTTGGCTTTTTTTTAAGCCTTGGAAGTCAAGCTAATTTTCCCATTTTATAGATGAGGAAACTGAGGCACAAATCTAGATTTCTAGATTGATAGCTGGAAAGGATCTTGGAATTCAATCAAGGAAAACTGAAGCCCATAGCTTGTATTTAATGATTTTTTTTCTTCTATAGAGTTTAAATGAGTTAGATTTTAGCATCCAGTCCACCTCCTCTAAAGAGAGAAGAGGAGACATCTTCCATAAAACAGATCTAAAAGCAGAAGCTTTAACCCCCTCAGAGAAGGAGCAACTTGTCGAAGATCATCAGTCGGTCCAGAAACAAACATAAGATTCACCAGAAAAATCAATCCCATCTCCGCTCTTAAGACCTGCCCTCCTTCCTTCCCTTTCCAACATGCCTGGGCAGCAATTTATTCATCTGGAAAATAAAGGCCCTGGCCTCGATGCCTTTGAGGGCCCTCAGATCTAGAATCTTAACCAGTTGCTTAAGATTCTCCCTTAAGATGCTTCCTTCTCCTTCCCCTCCCTGTATATCCCTTACCACCACTCCCCTCAGGGAAAAAACACTCACCCTCTGGAGAGCCAATGGCTCCCTAGCGCTTTCCTTAAGAGGCAATGCTTTGAAGGAGCAAGGATTCTCCCCCTCCTCTTTTGGGCAGGGGGGAAGAGTAGAATTAGGTCAATTTGGAGCGTACCGGAGCAATATAGGAGAGGATGCTTTAGAGCAGAAGTATTCTCCGGGGGGAGCTTTAATATCAGGGCTGAGAAAAGACACATAGTGAGGAAGAGACCCAGGCTTTGAAAAGTCAGTGCTGAGTGAGTAAGCAGTCCCCTGGCACCCGTCGGGCACAGAGAGGGCCGATGATCTTTATCGGTCTCCTTGTCTGATGTCATTAAAAAAAAACTCCCAGGATTAGTCACTGTAGGAACAAATCCCTTCCGATGACACAGGGGGGATTTAACAAAGGAAAAATCCTTCCCATCCACCCGCCCCCTTTCTCTGTCCAGCTGAATTTTCTCCTCTAGCACAATGACTCCTAAGTGGGCCTAAATGGCTTGGCACACTACCACTCCATCCATTTCCTTCAGGTACAAAGTTGGCAGAGGCTGGAGAGACTTCTTAGCATTGCAACAGCAGCCTGAAGACATGCTGCTGCCAGCTCCATCCCACACAAGCCTCCTGTCCCGGCCCAGTCCTTCCCAGGAGGCTTCTGCCAGGGCTCCAAGAGGCCAGCGGAACAGCTACTGACTGCCCAGGAGCCACTGGCCTTCTCATCATGGGTGGGGTCTATCTCCAGCCATGCTGTTGTTTCCCAAAGGGATTGTGGGCCAGAGGTCCACTGACATGGGGCTAGAAAGGACCCCTAACCCTCTGCCTTAGGTTGGGACACATTAGGTTTATTCATTATATTTACAGTGTGTGTATGTGTATGTGTGTGTGTGTGTGTGTATGTGTGTGTGTGTGTGTGTATGAGGTAATAAAAGAATATATTATATAGACGTTATACATTACGTATGTGCAGTGTACATATGTTTGCCTATGTGTATGATTTCTGAGCATGATAGGGCCATTGATTGAGAACTAAATAGGACCTTAGAGGCATTCTCTCTCTCTCTCTCTCTCTCTCTCTCTCTCTCTCTCTATATATATATATATATATATATATATATATATATTTCTCTCTCTCTCACACACACACTCCTTAGAACCCCTATATATATAAGCCTTTGAATTTCTTTGTACCTCTAAATCAATCGTCTTATCATTCTCAGAAATTTACATATACATATATATGTGTAAAGGAAGAGAAGGAGGGGGAGAGAGACAGAGACAGAGAGATGGAGACAAAGAGACAGAGAGAGAGAGACAGAAAGACAGAGAGACAGAGAGCAGAGAGAAAGAGACAGAGAGACAGAGACAGAGAGCAGAGAGAAAGACAGAGAGACAGAGACAGAGAGCAGAAAGAAAGAGACAGAGAAACAGAGAGAAAGAGACAGAGAAAGAGAGAGAAGACAGAGACAGAGACAAAGAGACAGAGAGAGCAGAGAGACAGAGACAGAGCAGAAAGAGAGAAAGAGACAGAGACAGCAGATAGAGAGACAGAGATAGAGAGAGAGAAAGAGACAGACACACTTCTAGAGAGAGAGACAGAGAGAGGAAGGAGAGATGTGTATGTGTCTGTGTGTAAGATTTCTGAGGATGGGCTCTAATGTATATAATGTTACATTAATTTATGAAAATACATAATATTTTAGTACATAATTATTTTACAGGCCACTGTATCTCCATACTTACATGTAAGCTCACTTAGTACAGGTAATATTTCATCATCGGTACTCATATCCCAATGACTCCCCCAGACCAGACGAGTTTTTCCATTCTACGATGTCACCTTTGAGTGGCCGTGGCTAGGCCTGTGGGGCCCAAAGGGAGCCCCTCTTGGCGACTGCGCAGGGGGATGGCCTTACCTATGTGCTGGGCGCAGGCGTCGCAGTACTCTGCGTACAGGGATTCGAAGCAGCGGCAGCAGTAAGGTCTCCCCTCCTTCATGATGTAGCGCTGACCGCCCAGCACCGCTTCGCACTCAAAACAGCAGAAGTGCTTCATGTGCCAGTGGCGGCCCTCGGCCTCTGTGCATTCATCTGCAAAGATGATCTGGGCGGGGAATAAAAGCAGGCTTGAGTGTCAGGAAGCTGCTGAGATTTGGGGCATGTCTCCTTGGAGACCAATGACCCTCCCTCAATAAGATCAATAAGCAAAAGACAAAGGGCTGCCCACATCCTTAGCTTCAGCTGGTCAGTGGTCTTCTAGACTAGATAACAATGGCAAAAAGGAAAGGCAAGGTGATGTAGTGGTTAGAGAGTTCACCTTAAACTAAGGAACCTGAGTTCAAATCCCACCATTGGCTTTGTGACTATGGGCTCTCAGCATCCCCAAGCAGCTCTTCCAGATTTCAAGGGGCAAAATAGTTAATAAATTGCCTTTATCTAAAGCTCCCTACACCAATTAAAAGCTGATTTTTAAATTTCTTTTGGAGGAAGGGTTGAGGATGCAGGATGAACCTGCACCTTCAGCAGTGTCAGTAACTTGCAGGATAAAATCTCCCTCTGCCAATAGTACCCATTGGAAGCTGGTCTTTTCCTTGTCCTGAAGCATTACTTGATGGGAGCACTATGAGAGTAAGTGACTTGTCCAGGATCACACAGTATGTTTCAGAATCAAGACTGAATTTTGGGCCTTCCAGATGATGAGACCAGAAGCAGACCTGCTTCTGACACCAATAATTGTGACTTTTTATTCCATCTTGTTCTGTGGAGCACTTTCTACCTTGTAAAAGGCTTTCATGCAATTTCATTTACTCAGTATAAGAGAAAGGAAAGGGAATAAGTATTTTTAAAGAGCCTATTATGTGCCAGGCACAGCGCTAAGTGCTTTATAAATATCTCTCTCTGATCCTGCCAACAACATTGAGAGGTAGGAGCTGTTATTCTTGACTCAGAGGCCAGTGTTCTCTATTTACTCTCCCCAAAGGCAGATAGTTAAGTTAGAAGAGGAAACTCTTGTTTCTAATGGCCAGACATATGTCCAAAACTTGGATGAGGGTCCTTCAAGAGAAGTCAGATCTCAAGACCCGCAACAGCTCATTCTCTTATGTTGGGGCCTATAACTGGTCCAAAGCCAAGGGAAGCTGATTGTGGGGCTCCTTAGCTGTTTCAAGCAGGAAAGAAGCTAGACCGCCATGCTTGATGATGGCGAGAATGCTCCCAGATAGACATTTTGGCCATTGGGATGGATGGGACTCATAATTAACTAAGTTTAAAAAAAGGGCAGAGGAGCCCTTGGATTTCCCGCTCTGAAGCTGACTGAGTCCAGGTGGCTGGAAGGCATGAGGGTGACTTTGGGCAAGACACCTGGTGGCCCACATCTGCTAGCCAGAGGAAGGCTCCAGGGCTGGCAGGGCCCCCTTACCTCGTCACAGGCCGCACAACGAGGCTTCAGGCACTCGGCATGGTGCCTGCCGCAGTACATCTTCCCATCTTGGTAGAAATAGATCAGGTCCACGAGGAGCTCATTGCACACCGTGCACATGAAGCACGAGGGGTGCCAACAGACCCCGTGCCCGGCTCTCGATGCAAATACAGCGATGTCGCCTCCATTAATCTGGCCTCCACACTGCAGGAGAGAGGAAGAGGAGCACGAGCTGAGAAGGCTGTCTGCTTTCTCCAAGAGGTTCTCACGGGGCATCGGGGTTGGTGGGGCAGCCTCCGTTTGGGGGGAGAACAAACAAAAGCCCCAGCACAGTCAAGCCTTCGTCAGCATTTAGCAGATGTAAGGATCAACCTTATCTTCCTATACCTTTCAAACAAGTCCGAATAGAGCCATTTTTTTTCTCTACCTTTGAAGGAGCTTTGGGGGACGCCTCCTCTCACTCCAATGTGAAGTGGTCAGGACGTGGCTAGTTTGGTCTTTGGGGGGCTTTTGCCCAAACTTACCTGTTCACAAATGGCTCCTGTCATAGTGACAGGAAATGGCCTGACATTTCCTCGGCCCAGATTCTCCCTTTTCCTTTGGTTGCTGAAGAGTTTGAGCTCCCTCTTCTCCTCCTCATCCAGGGAATTACAATATCGAACCTAGAGACACAGAGAAATTGTGGAAAGATGGAGCTCATTAGGACTGCTGCTCTTGGCCTCTGAGCCCCCAAGTTGGACTTTTCAGCATTGGCTCACCCGTCCCTGCCATATTTTAATGACCTTTTGACACGCTGTCATTTAAAGAAAACCTTTATAAGGATCAGTGAAAAGTAGAAAAGAGCTCAGAAAAAATAGGAAACTGGGGGGCTGTCCCATATTCCTCTTCTGAGTCAGGCTTGAAAGGTCTGCCCATCTTCCTGGGGCCGGCCTCATTTTTTAAGGAAGCAAGACCAACTAGCTTGGGACTTAAAAAATTACTCTGTGTATTTACTTTACAATGACTGAAACCACTCTCTCAGCTCTCTTCTTTGATTGGAGGGTTGGGAGGTGGGCTACTAAACTCCTCCCAATGCCTTCCTTTATAGAGGTCAGAAACTGGACTCAGCTCACTCCTCTCTGCATTTGCTGATCTTCCTAGATTCACCTGCACTGAACAGGACAACCCCAAGGGTATCTCCTGATCCCCCCCACCCCAATTTCCTTCCTTTGTTTATTATTCTTTTCCATTATGAGCTCCTTGAGTTCAGTACTGTCTTTCTTTTAATTAATTGTATACCCAGCACTTTGGACAGCTCCTGGAACACAGCAGGTGCTTAATAAATGTTTATTGGATTGAATCTTGAGCCTTTCCAATTAATCTGAAATAAAAATTGTAATTTTTTAAAGGGAAGTAGAGCTGAATAGAGGCTCAGTGAAAGAGTTGGACCATCTTCCTAGATTTGCCATGAATCTCACATGACTCCCTACTGCATACTGAGTCCAACTCAGTTAATCTGAGGAGCTGCTGATCGACCCTCTCCCATCTGATTCTTTTCCTTCCTGCCACTCTCCTGGATGATTTCTGTGAAATGAAGCCAAGGGAGTGGTGGGGAGGGAGAAGAGGGTCTCAGAATTTCCTTCCAAGGCATTTTGGGTGGTAACATGTACACACAAGCATATTTACTTAGGGGTGTGTTTTTGGGAAAGGAAGCAGAAGGGGCTTGGTTTTTCTGTTTGCATTTGCTTTTGGTGGGGCAGCTAAGCAGACAAACTCCAGGAAAAATATCCTTTATTTTTTCATCTCAGGATATCTTTTGGAGCTTAAAAATTTGCACTCCTTCCCCAAATACAGTGAGCCAAGATTAAGAAACTCTCAGCCATTTCCTTTAAGTTTGGTCTACGGAAACCCAACTTGGGACTGGATGTCAGATGGATGGCTTTCAATTCAATAGAGAAAAATGAGTCCCAACAGCTGGATTTGAATCTTGCCTCACTTTACAGCTGCATGAGGAACAATCCCTCTCAGATTCCCTTTCCTCATCTGTAAAAGGGAGATAATAATAGCACAAGGCTATTGTGAAGGTGAAATGGGATAATGTATATAAAACTCTTTGCAAATACTGCAGCACTCTGTTAGCTATTATTATTATTATTATTTTATTAAATAATTCAAGGGGTATTCCTCCTCTGACCAGGTCCATGGAGGTCATTTCGTCCAGCCCTCCTTAGAAATGAACTAAGGTCACGTAGCTGGCCGGGGGCAGGGCTAAAGAAAGGCCTCAGAGCTGCTAGAGCTGGGCCCAGCACGTGGCTTCTGCCTATGATCAGGTTTTCTGATTTGAGGGAAGAAGTGAATGGTTGGCATATTTACCTTACCAATTATCTTTTGTTCTAAAATGAGCATGCTGAATGGGCCTAATTTGCCCACTGATTTGAACGTATTAAATTGTCACTAACATGAAAAGGCAATTTGTACGGTATCACTTTTCATTTTTTTTTTAAACACCCGTGAGCCACAGTTCTCCATACAGAGAGACCCGCTGATGGATAAAGATAGAAAAGTAGCTGTGTACTTGTGCTGGAGAGAGACCGTGAGCAGCCCCCCCAACACGTATTTCGGGTTTATGGACAAACTTTTAAAAGAAGGTATACTTGCTGATAGTGAAAAATTCTGTATACTCATTCCTGAATTGGCTCATTAGGCATTTTTACAAGTCTCCTTTTCAATTTTAAAGGGGAAAGGGAAAGCCTATTTAGGAAAAAAAATTAGGTCTGGACTAAAAGACAGCAGTTTAATAATCTATTTTATAGTATAAAGTATAATAAATACTGAGGGTATTATCAAGAGAAGGCCCGAATGTCCATACTCAGAACAGCTCCCATCTGAGGATCTTATTTAGGGTCTGCCCTTCCCCTTTTTTCTTCAAATAAAATAAGCCAAGATATAGAAATGCTCAATCGCATCCTTTAAGATACAGTCTTCAGGGGCCCAACCTGGGAATGTCAGATGGATGACACCGTCTCACAAAGAGATTTCTTTCTTTCATTAGATCTTAATCTGGGCCTTTTATATGAGCCTTGTAAATGTCTGGGAGTAGAAAGCAGTTTCTTTTTATGGGATTATCTCCCTCCCCCTCCCCCAGCATTTAACAAAAATCCATTTCCAGTTTATAAATCTAGTTGCCTGAGGCATGAGATGTCATAAAAAGCACATTTCAAAATTTGCTCATAGGTGAGTTCAGGGATTGGAAATGTTCACGTCTCTGACTTTTGTTTGTCAAAGAAGCATGTCCACGGGTTTTGGGGAGTTTTTAAGAGCCTCTTTTCTTTCATCTGGGCAATTTGGGGTTGTGGGTGACTTTGCAGGAGAACAAACTTCAGAATCCCAAACGTGAGCATTCCCAGAAGTTCATAGTGCTTAATGCCTTAATAATTTAACATTAGGTTTAACATTAAATTTTACACATTTTCATCAAATTTAAAGATACGGATTCGGTAGTGACAAAAACTCAGCTAGTCATTCTTCAGACACTCACTAGCTGCTGTCTCAGTTTTCTCATCTATAAAATGGGAATATAATAGCCCATCCCTCCTTAGGTGGAAGAGACAAAGTACTTTCTAAGCATCACATAAAGGCTAGCCTTAGTACACTATTCCTCACGTGTCCAGAATTACGGACCCAGCCACCTCGCTCACTCACTGCACAGGTATCGGGGGTGAAGATTAAGGGGGCCCCGGTGCATTGACCAGGCCAGAACGGGCAAGATGGATCCTAACCAGTTCTGACAGCTGTAGCCACCAAATGGACAGATTTTTCTTCTTAGGTTGAGCAAGTATGGACACGAGCCGCTGATGTCATCGTGTTCTGGGTCGTCCCTGGGAGACGCTAATGGGACGATACCCTCCGGTGGGAAGCCCTGACTTTGCCACCAGCCCCCCTCCTCCCTGGGAGTTTTCTTTGGCTCACGTAACAGAACAGAAATCAATGGGAAGCCCCAGCTTTCTCTTTGAAGAAGCCCCGGGTGCGGGTACAGGGATCACCCCCTCTTCCAAAAGTGAGCTGTCGGGAATGGCCGGATGCCTTACCTCATTGTCGTGGGGAGGCAGCTGATGCAAGAGCTGCTTGATCCTCAGCTTCTCGCCAGGACTGTTGACGTAGGGCACCTTCTCCTCTGGGAGACAGCTGTAATACTGGTGGACCTGGGGGCCAGAAAACAGACAGCAGCCGCGGTTACTTCCCTGGCTCAGACCCTGCCAACCATGCCAGGTACAAGGCCCGTGGCCCAAGCCGGCACCTGCCCAGGTGTGGGACTGTGTCTGTCTGCCCCGGCTGGAGCCCCGTCCGAGCGGAGGGGAGCTGGACATTCAGGGGAGGGCTTCCCAAAAGCCGGACTTTACCATTTCCTCAGGTAGGCTCCGGCACGCTGGCGTGCATCCCTGGGGATATGTCAGCGCCTGTTTCTGCACTGGCACTTGACACACTCTCCAGGAGCAGCAGCCTCCACCTACACCAAGCCCTCCAGGTCTAGCCCGCCGTGGCAAGGCGGCATCCCGGCAGGCTGTTGGAGCAGTATGCTCGATCCTGGGCTCCCCAGCGTGCCATGAGAAATCATTAGGGAGGCATTGAGTACCGCAAACTTCTGGGAAGGCTCTTGCTCTGGATTCTGATGTCTGTTCGTCCTCACACCCATCTGCAAAGTCACCAGCGACCCCAAACTGCCCAGATTTGGAAGAAAACAGGCCTTAAAATGCCACGAAACCCATGGTGGCAGTGGGCACCATGTGTGGAAAACAACAGGATAAAAAGCAAAGGATGTTGGGGGGACCTCCAGGAGCCTGGGAAGGAGCCTTCACCGTCACCTGTGGCTCCTGTAAGGGAAGGTATCCATTTAGTGGGGACTCGGAAGAGGGAAGTCGGGGAGATCGAATCAAGTGGGTCAGCTGGATTCTGCCAAAATTCTGGGATTTTGGGGGGGATTTTGAGAGTGTCAGGTGAAGAGATGGAAAAATCTAAATACATTTAAGAACTAATATTCTGATTGATAGGTGCTTTGTCAATGCAATAACTTTGTAATAACTAGTTAAAAAATACAAGAAAGTCATCTTATTTTTTTACATGTATGTCTATTTGTATATGTCTGTGTGCACGATCTTAACAGAGAACCAAGGCTGTAGCTAAACAAAGCTCATCGCAGAATGGCGGAGTTTGGACGAGTGGCTTCTGCCCTACATCCAGCAAGGAGAGACACAGAAACGATGCCAAAAGATGGCCCCCAATCACCTCGTGTTCCTCCAGTTCATGAATATAAGACAGGTATTAACAATGCTGTAGTTCCCCACACAGCCCAGGTGAGAAATAACTTAGGACCACTGGCCAATCATCTGCTTGATTGTGAGAAGAAGCTGCAAGGAGTGGTGGGTCAGGCACCGGATTTGGAATGAGAAAGGCTGGGGATGTAATAGGAAAATCCCCCTCCCAATAGAGGTCTTCCCCTTTGCAACTTAAAAGTCTTGCCTATGACATGGAGAGGGCGAGTGACTTTATTTATTCAGCGCCTGGAGTCCAGATTTTCCTGGCTCCGAGACCAACCCTCCATCTTCTACACAGTGTGGCTCAGAAAACCTAACTAACCTGTCCCTTCATGTCTCTCTGAGCCTCAGTTTCCCCAGCTTGAAACGCAGAGGTCAACCTTGATGTCTTTTCTCTGAGGTCCTTTCCCATTCTAAGACTAGGATAATTAAAAAAAAAAGACTAGGATGTTATGCTTTCAGATCCCACATAATGCTTTTTCCTCCCTTTGGAAGGGAGGGATCCTTATTTGTTATTCCTCTTGGGAAATAAGCTAAGTTTAATGAATCCTGTCCACTCTGGGCCCTGGGGACGTGGGGCTGCTGAATGCTCCGTGCCATTCAGGCCAGTTACCTGCACAGGCCTTTGGTTCCACATCAGTTCATTAACCTCACAATTCCTGTTATGTTTATATCCCATTAGGAGCAATTATTAATATCGAGTGATTCATTATTCATGCTGGAATAATAAGGACGGTACAATTACAGCTTGATTGTGTGTGTGTGTGTGTGTGTGTGTGTGTGTGTGTGTGTGTGTGTGTATGTGCTCAGCCACAATCCAAAGCCCTCCCTAGGGGCTCTTGGGAGCTTAGGAAGCTCAGCCAAATCCTTGGTCTCAGGGCCTGGGCCTATGTAGGGCTGGCTGGGCTGGGCTAAGCTTCTGCGGAGTCTCCTTCAGGCCAGATATATCCCATATCAAATGGGCTTTGCAATAGCTTTTTTTAATTTGGAAATTAAGGTGGCTGTGCAGGAGGATTAAATAATGGCTATAAAGTACATGCTTTATAATGATTTCATTATTATTACCACCATCATTATTATTATTGTATAGTGTGGTACAGCTAGCTAGGGAATCAGGAATAGTTGGGTCAAATCCTGCTTCTGATACAGTCCTTCCCTGTTGTGTATTTATTTTTTTCTTTAATCTTTATTTAGTTATCTTAACAAATATGACAATATTTGACAATGAATCAATCTTTCCTTCCATTCTTACTCCTTTTTTTTCTGTCTTCCTTCCCCCTCTCCTTTTCTCTATTTTCTCCTTCCTTCCTCCCTCCTTCCTCCCTCCTCTCCCTCTCCCTCTCCCTGTCCCTCTCCCTCCCTCTCCCTCCCTCCCTCTCTCTCTCTCTCTCTCTCTCTCTCTCTCTCTCTCTCTCTCTCTCTCTCTCTCTCTCTCTCTCTCTCTCTCTCTCCTTCCTTTTCCTTTCCTTCACTTTCTCTTTTCTCTCCTTCCTTCTTTCCTTCCTTTCTCCTTTTGTCCAGCATCCTCAGTGCCAAGCATGATACCTGACACATTGTGAGTATTTAATAAATCAGGCAACAGACATCATTGACTGCTTGACCACTTTTTGGAGCCACAGGAAATTTTCTAAGATTCAGGTGAGTAGCCCACTTGCATCAATATAGAGATGAGCTCTCTCTATCAGTAAAATCAGAGGTCCAGACCAAAAAAATGTTACTAATCACCATTATTAAGCTCATGAAAAGCAAACTACAATATAGGCCTAAGTTAGGACATTTTGTGAGTCAGTATCGACTTGTTGGTCAACAGGTAGAAATCGATATCTAAGGGCCAGTTTCAAAATTATTTAGAGGATTCATTACTGAGATTGACTTTCATCTGTCCAATAATCAAGTCATCCAGTTCCTCTCATTGCCATTCTCTCTCCAGAGAGAATCATAGAATTATACATGGAAAAAAAGCTTTGGAGATCACTTAGTCCAAACTTCTCATTTCACAGATGAAGAAAATGGGAAACCCAGAAAAGTGATGATCCATCAAAAGTGCTAGAACCCATGACTCCTGATTCCCAATCAAGGGCATTTTCCATTTCGCCATGAGCTTTAGTCTTCATTAATATCATGTCACTAGTCAGTCTGGCGATTCTCTCATTATTTATATGTTCATTTTGCCAGCCTGAAGTAATCAGAAAGTGGAGCAGACTGCTTCAGGGAGGGCTGGATCACCATCCGTCAGGGATGTTGGAGTAGAGATTCATTTTTCAGTTATGAGTTTTGATTGGATGCCCAGTGAGATCCTTTCTGACAATGACATTCTTTCATCTTTATCCTCTGAATACTTGACACTAAATTAGTCAGTCAACAAACATTTATTAGGGGTTTACTATGTGCTAAATGATGGGGATACAAAGTTTTCCTCTCTCAATCCAAATGAAAATCTACTGAGAATATCTTCTTAATGTGAGGACTACAGGAGAAATTGATGATAATAAATGTTTGTTGATGAATCTAGTCTTTAGAATCACTCGATAATCCAGGAAGAAAAATACATTCTTCTAGCACTGTCCAAGAAAGGTCCCCTTTCCCCTTTGGCAATCTTCACCAGAATACAGAGGAAGCAGATGGATTGGAGAGAGAAGGCAAAAAATAGCTCTCCTGAATTCCAGATCTGTTTCTGGCTGAATTCGGAAATGGTGAATATGTTTTCCCTCCATCTTTCTCCATAATAAAACTACTGTATAGCCCAAAATAAATAGAAAGAAAGCAACCAGTGAGGGGAAATATTCCGTGTACTTCCTGGCACTACAAAAATCCATTTGGCTCCAGCCTTGAAAAGTCCTGTGTACGATTTCTTTTTGCCCAAACATATTTTACTCACTAACGTCCACGAGGAAACAAACAAGTCTCTGGACGACAACTGCCAGTAAGCTATCCTTGCCCATTTGGATCATTCTTTTCCCCCCTCAGCTTCTTTGCTGATTGTCTACCCACCTCCAAAAATCAGCACGAGAGTGGGACTTAAGCAGCAAGTTCAGAGCCAGACTTGGATTTTGTCTACATCTTAAGTCAGGGTTACTTAACCTGGGATCCATGAGCATTTTGGAGAATATTTTGAAAATTTTATTTCAATATGATTGGTTTCCTCTGTATACTTATGTCTTTAGGCATTTGAAGATAATTGTTGTGAGAAAGGGCCCAGTCTATAGATGGCCAAAGGGAACGTGACAAAAAAGATTAAATTTTACCGGAGGGTGACTTTTCCTTCATCAAAGACACTTCAGACATTCTACCGAATATAGTCACGGAGAGCCTTGGGTTAAAGTCTTGGTTTAAGCCTTTGCAAATGGGAAGAAAGTTCATTTCCTCTCTGGGCTGGGAAGAGATTTAGAGAGAATAAAGAGACTGAGGTTCTGGGACCTCACCCAGTTTGAGATGAATTTGTGCTGGTAAAGAAGGAACTGATGATTTGACAGCATTTCTCCTGGGCACAGAGGGAGAGTCACATGCTGATGGGGGAAGTGTTGAGAAGGGGCGAGGGATGGGAGTTTCGATTTGGGGAAAAGCCCAATAATAAATAATGACATCTGGCACCAGACTGCCCTCCACTTTCCCAAGGATTTTCACTCACTTCTGTTTTGATACCCCTACTTCACAGCACTCTAGCAAGGTAGATAAACTAGACATAGTGCAGGAAGACCTGTATTCAAATCCCACTTGGATCCTTGTCCCTTGGATAATTCATTATGGGTTGGTCATTGAACCTTCCCAGAATCTTCGCTTCTTCATCTGTGAAATGGGTTTAATCACACACAGCTGCAGTAATTGCCACATCGGGCTGTTTGTGAGACTCAAATGAGACATATGTAGATCTTGAAGAGCTCTAGAAAGGCCAGCTCTTATTATTGGAGAAACAACCTGTATACCTGTATAGGTGTAATAAATACAAAAATCTAGATACAGAAAGAAGCTGGGTTCGAATTCTGCCTCCATCATACTTTATAGGAAAGTTATTTAACCATCTGGCTCAGTTTCCTCACTGGTAAAATAGGGTTTATAATAACACCTAATTTTGTGAGGATGAAATGTGCTTGAGACACCTTAAAGCACCATATGCAGGTTAGTTGTTAGGCTATTATTATTATTTTTATTACTTCCATTTTCTAAATGTGGAGAATGAAATAAAGATAAATAAAATAAATGAATAAAATAAAATAAAAATAAATGGCTTGGCCAAAGTCACCATGTTAATGAAAGATCCCCTCACTTTTGAGTCCAGTTGTCCCCCTCTGCCTCCTCCACCCAACCACACACAGTGTTCCATTTCTCATCTGCAGCCCTCCTTCATCACTCACACCTCTTAGCATCCTTCAATGCTCAGCCGAAGCACCATATCCCACATGAGGCTTTTATTTTTAAAAAGTTTTACTCATGTGTTTTGTTTTCACATCACAAACACTTACAGATTGCTTCCACTTGCTGAGAGGTCTCTTCTAACAAAGTGAAGCAGTTAAATAAAGCTAACAATGCAACAATGTCATTTGAAAGTGCATGAAACATCTCACATCTGTAGCAAGCCCTCTGTATTAAAAAAAGAACAAAAATGCATTTTCTCTTTCATTCAACCCCCTACTCCAGTGCTTGCTGTCAAACAAAATAAATTCCATCAATGGCTGTATACCAAAATATATGTGCATATGTGTGTTTGCGTTTATATGTGTGTGTATACAGATTCCAGAGATGAAAGTTCTTCCTGATTGCTCCCTAGCATCCAGCCATAAATGCCTCCCATCCCTGAAATTACTTTATAATTTTTTAAAAATGGTATCCTCGATCTAGATCAAGAAGGGACCTCAGAAACCATCAAGTCCAACCTTGTCATTTAATAGATGAATAAAATGAGACACAAGGAGTTGAATATCTTGCCCAAAGTCATACAGAGCCAGCTCCTTCCCCTGACATGTCTTATTTTTATTCACATGTGCCCACTTGTTTCTCCTGATAGACTGTCAGCTTCTTGAAGGTAAGGGCCAAGCCCCTTAGCCCAGAGTCCGGCACACAGCTTCTCGGTAAGCTGAAAGAACAATGGAGCTGGGTCTGGGTTCAGATTCCATTTTTGATGATACCGGAACCTCAATTCTCATATCTATGAAATAAAGGGATCAAATGACCTGTGATGGGAGTCTCTTCCAACGCTACATCTCTGATCACACAGGTTTTCTTTCTGCCAGCCCAGAGTACCTCCTTATAAAATGGTTAATGTCTTTGAGGTCAAGGGCAGAAACCTATGTGAGGCACTGGGAGACAATCCAGGATGAATCCAGAAGCCAAGTCTAGGGAAGAGTCAGGATTTGGTCCTTCCCACATCTCAATGCCCTTCCTCTGCAGCTCTGATTCCCAGAGGGAATGCTAGCTGACAGGGAGTAAGAGAAGGGAAGGAGGACTGGGAAGGCTCAGAAATGGAACCTTCATCTCTGGCAAGCTATTCCATGCACTAAAACATGGAGAAGATTTTATAGAAGCCTATATTAACCGAGGGACTAATCACAACATTGGGTCTTTATTTCCTGGTCTCCCTAGCCTGCATTTTAAGAGAGTTGGAACCTCCTTGCCTCTCAGTTAATCTACCTGCCACATGGAGAGGCAATCAACGGCGACCCCAGAGGAGGGATGACAAGCAGAAATGGAACACCTTGGAGAGCGGTGTCAGAGAGAAACCAAGCCATACAACACCACATGCATCTCGAGTACCAAGGTGGGTTTTGTTGCTGTTTTGTCTTATTAAAAGTGCCCATTGGTTCCCCAGGTGGATATTTCAATGGTATTCATTTAACAAAGCAATTCTGAGCACAGAGAATGGATACGGGACTTCTGCCTGTGCTTCTGTCCCTCATCTCTTTGCAAAAATTCTTTGGTGCAACAACTCTGCAAATGACCTCCATTAGTAGCCTCTGAGAGAATAAATAGCACCCCATCTTGCAAAACCTCCGATCCCCCAATCTCTTCTCTTAGATATGCAGGTTCCCATTTAAATTGGCTTACCTCTGAAACAATTTGGGGAGGGGGTAGCACAGTCTATTATCTAAGCAATATCTCTGTCATATTTATTCCTTTCCCACACATTTCAAATCAAAATTGCAAATAAAAAGCTCATGTGAGGGACTGCAACAGAGATGTCTCTGAAAGGAGAAAGCAAGTGGCTATGTTGGAACAAGTTCCCTCCAGGCTCTGGCTTCCCTAATGTGCTGCCAGATTCTCACACAAACAATGGCAAAAATGGGACAAAGGGGTAAAAGAGAAGCAAAGTAAATGTGGACCATTCCTTCTATTTGTGTTGGGGGTATCCAGTTAAGTAACTTCTGAAAAAGAAAAGGAAGGAAGGAAGGAAGGAAGGAAGGAAGGAAGGAAGGAAGGAAGAAAGGAAGGAAGGAAAGAAAGGAGGAAGGAAGGAAGGAAAGGAGGGAGGAAAGAAGGAAAGAAAGGAAGGAAGGAGGGAAGGAAGAAAAGAAGGAAGGAAAAAGGAAGGAAGGAAGGAAAAAAGGAAGGAAGGAAGAAAATAAAAAGAAAGAAAGAAGGAAAGAAGGAAGGAAGGAAGGAAGAAAATAGGAATGAAGGAAGGGAGGGAGGGAGGAAGAAAGAGAAAAAAATATTTAAAAATTACTGACAATGTGATATTTCTTTAAAGAGAGGATAGAGGGGGGCAGCTAGGTGGCACAGTGGATAGAGCACCAGCCCTGAAGTCAGGGGACCTGAGTTCAAATCTGGTCTCAGACACTTAACATTCCCTAGCTATGTGACCCTGGGCAAGTCACTTAACCCCAATTGCCTCAGCAAAAAAAGCAAAAAAAAAGAGAGAGAGAGAGAGAGAGAGAGAGGATAGAGGACAAATTTTGTAGGAGAAGCTAGAAAGTTCTTTAAAGCCAAGCCAATTGCATTTGAATAAATTCAGGAACATGGTCCCATTACTTCCTAAATTCATGTACTAGGATTTCAAGTCACATTAGTGAATCTTTCTCCTTCCATGACTCTTCACCTCGTTGCCCTTTTAAGGTCTGTTCTTCAATCAGAAGATTAAACTGTCCACTTCAGTTAGGATAGACATCTCCTTTTGGCTAAGTGAATAATCTGTTAGTTAAGAGCATCAGCCTGTTTTTTTTTTTTTTAAAGTCCCAGGAATCTGAAGAATTGCAAAAAAAGGAATGTGGGAGCTTGAGTAAGAGCATATGGGATAGAACCTGGTTCTGCTTCATGTGTAAAAATCCCTGTGGGTACATGTGTCCTTATCTGAAAAAAGTGAGGGTTTTGGACTGAATTCCCTCCAAGGTCCTTCCAACTTTACATGGAGCAATTCCAAAATTATGGCTGCTAAGCTATGTTTGCCTTTGTCCACTCAGATCATACTTAGAACTACCAGTGACCTTACAGGCCTTTCAGTCCATCCTTCTGGCTTTACAGGTAAGGCCCAGAGGCTTGAGATGTCTTGCCTGAGGTTATACATGTAGGTAGAAGCAGAAACAAGTTTTAGACCTAGGGCCTGACTCCAACTCTCTGTGTCTGTGTCTGTGTCTGTGTCTGTGTCTGTCTCTGTCTCTCTGTCTCTCTCTCTCTCTGTGTCTGTTTCTATCTCTATCTCTGTCTCTATTTCTCTCTCTCTCTATCTCTGTCTTTATCTCTGCATTTCTCTGTCTCTATCTTTATGTGTCTGTCTCTGTCTCTCTGTATTTCTATCTCTCTGTCTCTCTCTATCTCTGTCTCTTTCTGTCTATCTCTGCATTTCTGTCTCTATCTTTCTGTGTCTGTCTCTGTCTCTCTGTATTTCTCTCTGTCTGTCTGTCTGTCTGTCTGTTTCTATCTCTATCTCTGTCTTTGTCTCTGCATTTCTCTGTCTCTATCTTTCTGTGTCTGTCTCTGTCTCTCTGTATTTCTATCTCTCTGTCTCTCTCTATCTTTGTCTCTTTCTGTCTCTCTCTATCTCTGTCTCTGTCTATCTCTGCATTTCTCTGTCTCTATCTTTCTGTTTCTGTCTCTGTCTCAGTCTCTCTCTCCTCTCCTCAGCAATTGGGATTAAGTGACTTCCCAAAAGTCACACAGCGAGTAAGTGTCCGAGGCTGCATTTGAACTCAAACCCTCCTGCCTCCAAGGCCATTTCTCCTGACTCCAAATCTAGTGCTATTTCTACTGCATCCAAAAAATGTCATCTTGGCCAAGTCACTTCACTCGGTTTGCCTTGGTTTCTTCATCTACAAAATGAGCTAAAGAAGTCACAAATCACTGCAGTATAAGACACGATACTAAGTTTTGTTTGCTGAAAACATTGACTGACAGTTCTCTCCCAAACAGCCTCATGATGAGGGGAGTTTTGTGGAACAAGAGACACAGCACTGGTACTTGGAGGTTGGAACTTCTGCCTCACACCAGTACTAAGCAACCATTTACCCTCTCAGACTCAGTTTTCTCATCTGCAAAATGGGGATAAAAATATTCATAGGTGTATAGTGCAGATCAAATGGGACAAGCAACTTGTCCTTGGGAATATTAGTGCTTGGGAAACCTCAGACAGGATGTAAATGTTGGCCGTCACTAACTAGTTTTCAGTGAGTGTGTACACGTGCATGTATATCCCCCCAAAAAACCTTGGTGGTGGTTGTTTTTGCCCAGGGTGGTAGAGCCTGGTGGTGAGGCCGGGTTGGAAGACTCCTGGCCCAGCCCATGATCCACTCTGGTGCCAGAGATTACAAGGGCAAACCCCAAGAAAAGCTCCTTGGAATTTGGGGCACCTTCCTTTTTGTCTCGGGATCACCACCTCCTAGCCTGGCTGCAGCACATGCTTGTCGATTTGATTGATTAAGCAGGGCACATGTGTAGGCAGGTGCCTGAGAATCAAATGATTACAGCTCCTTCCTATTTTTGCCCTCCAGAGCCGACGATTTGTGGCCTGAAGCTAGCCTCGCACCCCCTGGAAGTCCTTCAGATGGGCCTCTAGATACCAAAGACAACGCAATTCACACATTGGCGACAAATGGGGGCCGCTATCTCCTACTCAGGGGCAGGAAGAACATCAGGATCCGAAACCATGCCTCGGATGAATTCACGTGCCCCAGCTCCGGCCTCGGGTCTACAGCATGTGCATGAATAAAGCAATTTAAAAACTGCCTCTGCACTGAGGACAAGGGTTCTCACTTTCTAAGGGGTTAAAAACCAAACTCCACCAATGTCACAACTGGGGAGTTTCTTCACCACCTTTGTCAAGAGCCTGGGAATAAAAGGCTGCGACCCCTTGCAGACTCTTTGGCTAGACACGATAAAACGCCTGTTAGGAACAGAGCCAGGTGGGCAGTTCCACAATTCTCCAGGTGTTGTGATTTCAAAGGGTGCCCAAGAGGAAGCATTAGCTTCTTCCTGTTAGCAGAACTGATTGACTTAAGATCCCTGGGTCTAATACACACATGCAAACACACATGCAAACACACATGCATTCACAACACACATGTGCACAGCGCACCTATGCAACACACACAATACATACATGCACAATCTGCTACCATACACACTCATGCACAGTGACATGTGTGTACATGTGTATGTATATATACACAAATCAACATTTCAGTATATATATACGTATATACAAATCAACATTTATAATATAATATATTATAACATAACATATTATATTATAATCATATAATATAACATATAAATAAACATTTATTTATACATATATACAAATCAACATTTATATATACACACACATATTTCAATACATATGTACTTATACACAAATAAACATTTTTATATATACATTTACACAAATCAACATTTCAATATATATGTACATATACAGAAATCAACATTTATATGTATACATATATACAAATCAACATTTCAACATCATGCCATTGGGGAAACCATATTGAATCTGTGGTCAGGAGACATCAGTTTAAAATCTTTTCGCCACTTAGTAGCAATAAGATTTGAGCACATTACTTAATTTTTACTAAGACTCAGTCTCCTTATCTATAAAGTGGAATCTCTATAGATTTAAAATAACAGAAATACTTAAATATGTATAAATAAAATTAAAACATTTAAAACCAATTTAAAAGGTTGGTGTGTAGATCCAATTAGATGATATATATTAACCATTTAGCAACTTTTACAATACTGCTATGTAAATGTCAGCCATCAATATTTGTTCTGTGAATTTTCCACAGAAAATCTATAATTCTCTCTTGGTTTGCCCCAAGCCCTGAGAAGGCTCCTGGGTCTTTCTCTTTTGCTGTCCTGCTGCCACATACATAAGCAATTCAAATCTTGATAAATCAGAGCTAATTTCAGAAGGAACCTTTGCTCTACACATAGTGATTCAGAATATTCCAATGCCAAACAAAAACTTGTGAGATTACCTCATTCTGAATAATTCACATTATGGCTTTCCCCTATTAATATAAAACAGAGATGAGAATTCTTTGGGGACAGGGAAAGCTAAAGCCAGCTTGTCTCTTTTTGATTTCAAGTAGCCCTTTAATTCAATTCAGCAAACATTAAGTGATAGTGATTATGCTGGGTAGCGAGGCTATAAACGTGAAATAAGATTCAGCTCCCGATTTTGAGGAGTCTATAATCTACTTATTAATATTATTAATAGCTAATATATTAGATTTGTAAAGAACATTGAATCCATTATCTCATTTGATTTAATCAACTAAGTTACCTACTTACTATGTGCCAAAATAAAATTAACAGCTTATAGTAAACTTTGAGTGGCCGTGGAAATATATGAAAATATATCATGAAGATAGCACTTAAATGTTAAATTCAACTATCTTTGGTTATTCTTTTTATGGTGGCGTTGTTCTGGCCACTGCTTCTACAGAGGCCAGAAATGAATTTCCCTGGAGTCTCTGACATTGTAAAGCTTCTGCAGAGTTAAGAAAAAAGAGCAGTTGAAAATCTATGAACAGTGATTAATCTGCTAATTATTATTTCACAGGGCAGTGATAACAGATGAGAACTTATCAGCCCAGTGAACAGTAGGAGAGAAGCAGAACTGTTAGCCTTCATTAATACTCTTCTAACAAGCAACTCAGCCTCCCTCCCTTCATCTCCTTTACTTTTCCACCAAGCTCTCAATCTCTGAGTGCTACTTTTAAGTCTTTACTTAATCTTCCCTCTCCTTTAACTAGCTATTATACGGAACTGTCAAATATTATTTTATTTACTGCCCTCTCTGATATCTGTAATCCCTGATAGGAAAAAAAAGATTTTCCACTTTTAGTACAGAAAAATGTTATTAATATTTGATATTAATAACAATCAATTAATAATTAAATGTAATTAATAACAAATAATAATCAATTAATATTAATATCTCTGAGTCCTTCCTATTTATTGTATATAGTGTCTTAGATGTATGAGAGTGGGTTCATCATTGATTTTTTTTAAATTTATGATATAATTAATTTTATCCTATTTCTTTAGCCTTCTGCTCTGGTAGCTAAAAAGTCCATCAAGTAGAGGCAAAGACTCCTAAAATAACTTAGGAAAGTGGTGATGGAAGAGATTCCTGAGATGAATCTAACAATTTTAGAAAATGATCAACTGCTCAAATGTCCATAAAAATCTCGCTGGCATGCCTCATCGTGGGATTAACTGGTTCTTGAAGGCGTCAGGGCCCAAGATCACAACACCAAGCTGGAAAGATTTTAAATCTGGACCAGAGATGAGCCATTAGAACGTGCCCAGTCAAGTTCCAAGAGTTCACTCCCACAGTTTGTCTACCATATAATGACCTTTTTGGGAGTTGGGGAGGAAGCCTGCAACTTAAAAAGGTTTTTTTTTTTTTTTTTTTTTTTTAATTAAGGTATGAAGGGGTAGAGATCTGCATCAGGAAAGAGAATTCTCACCAGTAAACTTATAGATATTTGAAATATTGAAATAAAAAATTTAAATCCTTTAATGTCTGATTTCTTATTGTCTACTGAATCAAGTGCAAATTTCTAGGTCTGGAGTTGGTGATGTTCGGTCATCTCCCTTTCCTACACAATTCCTTCCAGGTATCTCAAGCTCCAGTCACAGCAGCCTATTTATTTGCCTCACACACGCCCTGTACTTTTCCCCTCTATGCCTTTGCTTATGAGTTTCCAATAGCTGGAATTTTATCCTTAATGAGGAGTCAAGATACCAATCTCTGTAGGCAACTGTCCCAAAATACCATGAACATTAGATCAACATTTGATAAAGAGAACATAACGAACTTTTCTCTGTACAGAGATGTGAACAACAAAGCTGGCGATACTAAAATGATTAGTATTTATTATCAGAACCAATTACATGATTCTTTTTAAATAGACCATTATGCTGTTCTGGCTCGCATTTAGAGTAGAAAGTATTCTCTGAGCATCTGTCAATGAAAGGCAGGGTGATATGGCCCAGGACTGCACTGAGTAGCAGTAGGTGAAAGCCTTGGATTGTCAATAGGATGGTCACAGAGTTATTGAATGGATCTGATATTTAATTGACATAAACTAACAATACATCTAGGTTCTTTCCCCTGTTACCTACAGTCTTAGGGAACTGGTGGGAATCCTGAAAGCAGGATCACCTAGGTTGTATCGGAAGTAAATTCAGCTTTTTTCTGGCTCTAAGATGAGTACTTTCTAATAATTTCACTTTTCAAAGATTCAAAGCCAAAGAAGGCAGAAAAAAAACTCCTGAGTCCAATCCTCCAGTTTTACAGACCCAGAGGAGTTAAGTGATTTAGCCAACAATTCACAAGTTCTAAGTAGAGAACTGAGATTAGGTACCTCATGCTGACTCTGAATCCAAGTCTCTTTCTGGAATCCTGCATATGCATGGTAATTTGGGGTAATTAATAAATCCAGATCCTGAATGACCTCAGAAGTCATTTTGTCCAACCACCTTATTTTACTGGGGAAGAACCCCAAGGTTGGGGCAGTGTTTGGCAAGAGTAGGGCAAAGCTGGTCCTGACTCCAGAACCAGAGTTCTTTTCATTATATAACTGGTTTCCTTCCTTCTTATAATTTCAAGGTATTGCCCTATTCTCACATACCTGGAAGGGAATGGGCTCATAATCTTTGGACAGAGAAAAACAGCTTGAGAGAAATTACACAATTTGCCCCAGATGATACAGGTAAAGCTTCTATGTGAATGGCAGATCTCAGACACCCCTGCTTTATGTTCTCCCTGTGATTTATCTTCTGGAATCTATGCCCCAAAGCATACAACTTGAAATATTTTCCTTCTACTCAGAGGAATGGTGTAGAAAAAATCCTCTAGACTGGAATTCAAGAACCATGACTTAGCTTAGAAATAAACTTTGCCTATCAAGACTTTCATGTCTCATCCATAAAAGGATGAGGTTGGATGAAGTTAAAGGGATTAAATAAGTAGCCCTCCTTAGCTCCTGAGGACAGCTCAAATCAGATTAAAATGTAATTGGGAAATGTTTTCATGTATAATCATCTTTTTCTTCCTTCTATTTTGATTGTGATATGAAATGCTTGCTTTATTCCTCAAGTTCTGAACAAAATAAGTAAAAATTTAAAAAAGAAAAAAATTAGAATAGAATATACATAATGTTAAAATGTGGTCCAGAAGGATCCTTATAAACAATATACGATGTAATGGCCCCATTTGGACACCACTGGATTTGTGACCCTTTTTACCGGATAATCCTTATGATGCCCTCTCTTTGGTCACGAGTTTCACAACTCAAAGCCAGCTAGCTTCTTGTACCCAAGTAGGAGGTACCAACATTAATCTCTTCATGTGCTATATACTCAGGTTAGATTTTCCTTTTCCATTTCAAAACAATCTCCTGGAAAGTTACAACTAGATTCAATTAAGTTTAACAAACAGTTTTCAAGCACCTTTAAGAGACATTGGGTAAAGGAAAGGGAATACAAAGGCAAAAACAAGAGCCTACGTCCTCATAAAGATTACATTCCACTGGAGAAAACCTGTATGTAGGTAAAAAAAAATGAAGAGATTAAAAAATCAATACAAAAGTAAGTTCAAGGTGGGAAGAGTCCTAAAATCTGAGGAAGATTTAAATGTAGGAAGTGGTTCCTGAGCTGTATTCAGGATTCTAGAAAGCAGAGGTCAGGAGGGAAGGCATTCCAGACTCCAGGAGATGGAAAGTTAACTGACAAAAGAGTATAATATAAAACAGAAGAGAGACCACCCTCAGCACATCCTAAATCGTGTCTTCCTCTAGAAATCTGCTCCTCCCTCCTTTTGATTTTCCAATGTCTATTAGTGGTACTATTCAATTTCCTCATCACTGAGGATCAAAACCCTAGGGCCATGTTGGATTCTACTCTCTCTTGTTGCAAAACTGCTGAATCCCACTAATTTTATATCCGGAATACTTCTCATGTACCTTTTTCTTCCTACCCCAACTCCACCAGCCAAACTCAGGCACTTATTTCCTACTACATGGACTTTTTCAATAATCTTTTAACTGGTACCCTTAACTCTATATTCTTTTCTTTCTGATCACTCTTCCAGATTCATTTCCAACTTTCCACCACTTTCCTGCTCAAAAATGTTCAACAATTTACTGAGTGAAGCCCAGTGGTGGGCAGTGGTTACATTATTGGCCTATGTATCCACTTCAAAGTATCTCTCCCACTAGATTGGGAATTCCTTGAAAGCAGAGATTGTTTTTTGCCTTTCTTTAAATCCCCAGGGTTTAGGACCGTGCCTAGCACATAGTAGATGCTTAATAAATGCTTACTGCCTTCCTGATTAATTTCATGGATTTTTAGTAGGTTATGTTTTGAATTTTGATTTTTTTAAGTGCCTATGATATTTTTTCTTTTCTTTTTAAAAATTTTCTGTTTCCCAGGAATTTGTTTCTTTTAGCTTCTGGTTTTATCATCAGAGAGACGGACATATACCTCTTTTGGGATCCTGGTAGCATCAAATTACATCAAGGAGTGACCTAAGAGGTCATCTAGTCCAAACCAAGCCCAGAGAGTATTTTCCTTAGTTTCCTCATCTGTAAAATGACCAGAAAAGGAAATAGCAAAGCTCTCCAGGATCATGCCAAGAAAACCCCAAATGAGGTCACAAACATGGTCATGGACTGAAATTTCAAACAACTGAATGGAACAGCCAGTGCTTTGAGTGAGCTCTTGATTCTCCTTAATTTTGCTTTCTGTAAGGCTATTCCATGAGGAAATTGCAGTGCCATCCAATGAGACAACCAGCTGTGTCCACACTTTCCCCCTTAGCTAGTCTTCTATGTTTATTCAGTGAACCTACTATCATCTCCTCTAGGATGCTGAACTCAAAAGCCCTGGGAATAGCAATAGTAGATAATGACATTAAAGAAGCAGTATTAACATGTGTTTTGTCACAACAAGAACCATGGGATATTTTCTACCTGACTTATAGCTGAAACCTTTCATATAGGCGGTCTCTTCCATCAAAAGGTGGTCTCCTTGAGAGCAAATTATCTCCAGTGCTTTGCACATTTGTTATTTGAGTTGTGTCCAATTCTTCTTGACCCCATTTGAGGTTTTCTTAGCAAAGATATTGGAATGGTTTGACGTTTCCTTCTCCAGCTCATTTTACAAATGAGCAAAGTGAGGCAAAGAAGGTTACATGACTTGCCCAGGGTCACACAGGCAGTAAGCGTTTATGGCCAAATTTGAACTCAGGGAGATGAATCTTTTTGACTCAAGGCCCTGCATTCTATCTACTGCACCTTAATAAACAGTTAGTAAATGCCTTATTCATTGAAATAAATGCATCTATCATAATGTCTTGCACACAATAAGAGCTCAATAATTGTTGAATAAATATATGATCTGAAGAAGCACTCAAAGCTATTATAAAATCAAAATTAGGGATCCAATAAAAAGCTTCTCTTACTTACACCTAAACACTTCGTTCTAATTAGTCTTTGTAATGGCTTCCATTAAAGACACGTGCCCTGAGAGAGGCCAGGGAAAATTCTTCAGGGAAGTTGGTTCTTCTAGAAAGACAAAACTTTTTGGCAGCAAGAGAGAAGAGAGTCCAAGATGGCCCTAGAGTTTTGATCCTCAGTGATGAGGAAATTAATAGTACCACTAATAGATGCCAGGAAATAATGTCTAGTTATGCAAACATTAATACTCAAGAGGGTCTAGGGATGGAGCAATTGGAGTTAGGCTGGAAGCAGTCATGTCGAATGTGCAGATTCTTATCTTTAATAGCTCCGAAGTAGGTTCTAGAGGGCAGAGATGGTTTTGCTATTGCTTTTGTAGTCTCAGGAACTAGCAATGGGCTCACCTTACATATCCATGGAACTGAGTTTAATTCTTAAAAAAAAGTTCTATTATTTATTCTTTTGTTGTTATATTGGTAATTTCCCTTTCCCTCTCACCCTGGATTCTCCCCAGTAGAAAGAAAACATTTAAGCCAAATAAATGGACATGATGACTAAGCCTAATTGCAAATGCAACATTTCACACCCAGAATCTTCCATCTCTTTCCCCAGAGGTGGGAAGTATGTATCATCATTATTTATTTTCTGGAAACAGAAATGGTCATTAAACCTAGGATGCCTTTTAGTGGCTTAAAAAAATTGTAATATGTAGTCTATGTATTTTGTTTTTCCAGATCTGCTTTCTTCACTCTGCATTAGTTCATACAAATCTTCCCACGTGTTTCTGAAATCCTCATGATTTTTCTTTGTTATGGTGCAATAGTATTCTATTACATTCAAATACAACTTGTTTAGTCATTACTCAACCAATGGGCACACAGTGCTTCCATTTCTGTGTATATGTTTTTGTGTGTTTTACTACCACACACACACACACACACACACACACACACACACACACACACACACACA
>JAJPUD010004755.1:130366-142637 GCA_023553655.1 Myrmecobius fasciatus | reverse complement strand
ACACACACACACACACACACACACACACACACACACACACACACACAAATGCTACTCCTAATATTTTGTATTTGGAAGCCTTTCTTCCTGTCTTTGATACCCTTGGGATATATTTCCAGCAGAAGGATCTCTGGGATCCAAGGTAATTAAATGATTTTCCCCATGTCTTTCAAAGGTGTTTGCATGTAGTCTCCCTCAGTTTCTTGAGAGCAGGGGCTGTGTTTTTGCTTGTATCCCTAGTACTTGGCACAGAGTCTGGTATACAGTCAGGGCTTAATAGATGTTTTATCTCTCTAGGTCTTGAGTTTCTCATCTGTAAAATGAGAGGATTAGGCAGGAGTTATCTTTACACAGTCCTTAGCACAATGTCATGCACATGATAGATTTTTAATAAATGCTTCCTATCCATCACAGAGGTTCAATGACTACTTAACTGGGTAGGTCATAAAAGGGGTTCCATTTCATCTAGAGCAACTGATTGACAGTTTTCCAGAGCACAAAGACCATTTACAATTCTACCAACAGAGAATGTCCCTGAATGAATTCCAAGGTAGAATTACAAATATTAGATGAAGTTCAAAACCAATCAGAAGCTGAGGGCCCACATATGAAGAGTCACTTGCTCAGAGAGCTTCTGAGCTTTCTGAGGGCAGGGACTATTTCATTTTTATCTCTGTACATTACAGACCCTTACAACACACTTATTGATTGACTCAACTGATCGCATTTGGCTAGAGGTTCTGACCCTCCAGTGGGTTTGCCAGGGTGGCTGTCAAGCCTTGCTTCATCCTCAACGAGCCTGTTTGTATATGAAATCACTCAGAAGTCCGAGATGACAGTCCCACTGGCGATCTTCGGCTATTCTACAAGGCCTTTATGGCAATGGTTAGAACCATTTTCCTTTCAAGCTGAGCACTGGGAAATCCAATAGTTACTCTTCCTTCTCTGGCTTGTAAATGAGCCAGGGCTTGAATGGGAATCCCATACAGCATACATCAGCCACAAGTCTGTACAGGTCCAGTCTGGTCTTGCACTGCTACTCCCTGAGCTCATCTGGCAAAGTACTTAAGGCCCCGGGACTGGAGGAGTTCGGGGTCCATCTCTGACAGCTCCATTAAAAATGAGTTTATTAATTGGCAGTTTTATTTAAGGCTGCACACTGATGCATACTTAACATTGTCATCCAATGACATCAGTGCTTTTCAGAGGCCAGAGTCAACGTTACAGTGCTCCTGAAATGACTTCTCGTCCACAGAGTGGGAGGTCAATTTGGAGCCTCACCCACCCCTCAAAATCCCAGAGTCAGATCCATTTGAGAGAAAGAGAGTAACAGAGAAAGAGAGAGACAGTCAGAAATAGAGACAGAGAGAGGGCAAATAGTAGTAGTAGTATCGTGCAAGATGCAATTTAGGAGAAATTTAATCTAATTCAGTCTTAGTAAGCGACATCCAGTGTCATCAACCATAGGAACTCTGCTTCTATTCCATGCTCAGCATGCTTAGAAAGAGGACATAATGAAGATGAGACTCTTTAAAAGAAGAATGGAAAAGTCTAATGATGGCTTTTATGAGTTTTTAGAAGGTCCATTAGGTTCTATTTTGCTCCCTAGGGTTGTCGTACCAGGCAGAATCACCCACTGGGCACGGGGAGAGAAACAATTTTGTCTTCTCCCTGTCTCACCACCCAGCACAAATAGCTACTCAAATAGAAATAGCTGCAAAGTAGAAGTTGACTAAAAGTGAATGGTGACCTCAGTGGACTAGCATCATGACCGGAGCCAGGAGTGGCGAATGACAGCTATATAATTAATGATACAGTCACCCTCACTGTGGCAGCAGTATTGGGGCTTAGAGTCGGGGGAGGAGAGGGAAACCATAAGTAAAGGTCCCTGGAAGGAATTCAAAATCATCTTTGTTTCCATTTTAACAACTGGACAGGCCATGCATCCCCTTTATAGCTTGGAATGTACTGGCTTCCTTCATCTTAGGCTGAACAGGGATGGGGGAGGGAGGGCTTTAACTCTTCCATGACCCCCCTCTTAATTCCTAGGGACATTCACTTAAAGTTTGGGCAATAATAGCTGACAAGAATCATGTTAAGCTCCGTGAAGCACTTCAAATACATCTTCCCCTTTGATCCTCCTAACAATCCTAGTATTATTTCTACAAATGAGTAAAATGAGGTTCAGAGGGAGAAAGTAACTTGCCTATAGCCACAGAGCTAATATAAAATAAGATTTCTGGCCTAGGTCTTCCTGAATTCAATTGCAATTTTCTTTCTATTACACCACCACCTTTTGAACAAAAACTATTGAAGTGACACCTAGAAAAAAAGTGAAATGAGTTTTCTATGGAAAGAAAATGGGGTGGAGTGGAAAAAAAAAGTAGAAAAACTAGATTCAGCTCTGATACTTGTTCAACCTTGGGCAAGTGCTTTATCTCTCTAGGTTTTTGTTCATCATCTGTAAAAGGAGGAGGCTGAGCAGGGAATTATTTTGCTTTTCTTTGTTTTCCTATTGATTAGCACATTGCCTGGCTATTTAATAAATGGACAGTATCAAATACAAGTTTTCATGGCCACTTGTTGGGTAAGTCATAGTGGGGATTCCATTGGTTTATAGCAAATGTTCCTTGCCTGGGATATCTGAAATTTTAAAAACATATTTTATTAATTTTATTTCAATATAAATGATCCTTTGTCTCTCTGTGTCTATTTTGTGCATTTAAAAATTTAATTCTAAGGGCAGCTGGTTGGTGCAGTGGATAGAGCACCAGTCCTGAAATCAGGAGGACCTGAATTTAAATCTGGTCTCAGACACTTAACACTTCCTAGCTGTGTGACCCTGGGCAAGTCACTTAACCCCAATTGCCTCAGCAGAAAATAAATAAATAAAAACAAATAAATTTAATTCTAAGAGGGGTTTTTTGCTACTAGCTGCAAAATGGATCTATGAAAAAGAAATCAAACTTAAGAATCCCTCATCTACAGGTTGGACTAGATGGCCACCGAGTCCCTTCCAATTGTCAAATTCTGTGATTCTGTAACTAGTTGGTCACCAGAATCACATTTGGCTCCAAATCTTGTGATGGTAGCTGCTTGAGATGTGCTAAAATGAGATGAGTAAAGAGACAAAGGTTGGTAGGAAGTGTCCTAAGTGGTTAGAAAGACTCCTTTCCTTTTGCACTGAACAAGATAATGGAAGCCAAGGGTAGAGAAGAAAAGTAATTAGATTCAGAGAACATGGGAAGATTTGTATGAACAGATAAGAGTGAAATATGCAAAGAAATGGTGAGCAGGGGAACAATATATCCATGACTACAATAATACCAATAAATAGATCAGTAAAAAGAAGCTAAACTCTGAGTAATAAAAAAAAACCCAGAATGATCCTAGAGAACAAAATATATCTTCCTCTTCTGAGAGGTGGTAGATTGTAAAGTAACATAATATCATGGAATCAGTTGTTTTGGTTTTGATTCAGGAGGTCCAATGGGGCAAGATGTATGTATCCACAAATAACAGTGATACAGAAACAAAAGGCATCATTAAAACATTTTTTAGAAGTCAACAAGCATCTATTAAACATCTATTATATGCTAGGGACTGTCCTAAATTCTGGGGATGCAAAGAAGCAAAATCATCCCTGGTCTTCGTGATCTAATGAGAGGAGCAACATGCAAATGATGCACAAATAAGATATATACAGGATAAATTGGGGAAGATCTCAAGGGATAGGCCCTAGCATAAAACAAGTCTGGTGATTTAGAGCTGAGTAGACCTTAGAAATTATCTAATCCAACCTTTTTAGTTTATACAGCGAGGTTCCAATTAGAGTGAAGAATGAATACCGTCAAGTGATCACGTGCTTCAATTCATACTATTAAAGTTATAATTATGTAAAATATGGTAGCTGGCTCCAGTCTAATGGAAATATGCAGTGAGAATTCAGATGATGCTATCACTTCATGGGAAAAATGGCTCACACCAACATGGACCTAACTGTAAATAAGGAAACCGTGGCCCAGGAAGGTTATAGAGTTTGTCCCCACGTCCTATTACTTCAGAGCCAACATTTTCCCCAACATTGGCTGGAATAAGTCGAATATATTACTTATTGGTCATACACAGACTCACGAAATTCTAGAATTGAAAAAGAAAATCTTGTCTGAAGCACTGAACCCTTCTATATCATCACCAGCAAAAGTGGTTATTTAGTCTGTTTAAATACTCCTTAATTTAGGGCTGCTCTAATCGTCAGATGGCATTGAACCAAAACATGCTTCCCTGTAACTACCACACATTATCCCTGGTTTTCTTCTCAAGGGTCCACAAAGAACAAAATGAACCTATTTTCCATATGACAACCATTCAAATATTCGAAGATAGTTATCATCCCCGCCAAACCCAAACTCTTCTTCCAGGCTAAATATCTTTGTCCAGTAAGCTTCAGGTTATGCGACGGACAATCAGCTCCTCTGCAGTCAGACTCTTTAATCACCTGAACCTATTTCAAGAGCCAAGAGCGGGCAGTTTAATAGACCCATCACTCAACACCAGGGGACATCAATTAAGGTTCAGAAGCTCATGCTCCAATGTCCTTCAAACCTTCTATGAACTGATTGAAAAGATGGGAGAGTCTCTTTTCTAGATTGAAGGAAGTCATTGATTTGCTCCCATTTAGATTGAAAATTGGGAACCAACAAGATTAAGGGCTATGTATTCATTTACTCTATGCTAAAAAGAAAAAAAAACAGAACAGCACTTAAAGTTTTTTAAATCATGAAAAATATAGGAAAGTACCAAAAAAAGTTAGCAACCGCTTTGCTAAATGAGTTCAGCTTCATTGCCCTTCTCCTGCAGAATGGATTCAAGCTCCTCCAAAATGCCCAGTTCTAATAAGGAAGGCACAGTCTCAGTCTCAGCAGGGGACCCATCCCTTGCTGCTACACCTGTGGGCTTAGGCTGTAGCCCATCCTTTACTTTTCCAATCCCAATGGTACTACATCAACTCCTTGTATGGCTGGCTGGTCACTCTGCATACTGAGGTCATGAATTCAACAAACCTTCCAATTATCTTCTCCTCTCTCCAGGAGTCCCCCCTCCATCATCAATAAGCTAAGCCATAGACAAACAGCATCCCGTGAAATGAAATCATTTTAATTTGTGCTTGTACCCCAGGCCAAGGCATCTTGGGAAATATAGTCCTCTCCCAACTTGGCCAAAGAGCACCATTCTAGACAAGGCATATTTAGTAACTGAGATATTTAGTAACTGGCACCTCATCATGAGGTACTCGGCCATAAAACAATCCCATCGGAGGCTTGTGCTATTTCAAGTAGAGAGAGGCCCCACTAACTTGGATTGAACATTCAAAACAATGCTTTTGACAAGCTAGAGGATTAACACATCCTTTCCCCGAACTATAAGGATTATCAGACTCCTAAAAAGGGAAAAAATGGATTTTCCTTTGAGGACTTTTTCATAACTTGCTACTTACACATGCTGGGTCCTTTCATCTCAGGAACCCTTGAAAAGGGGCTGTTTGTGGGAGGGTCTCTCTGTCAATTTGGTTGGAAAGTCATACAGCTCCCTCCTGAAAATTATCACTACTTTCTTATGATTCATTTCTCATTACAAAGCCCTGGTGCCTTTTCCAGGAAAAGTGGGCATTTGTGCTTCAAAAGATTCTGCACATCACACACACACACACACACACACACACACACACACACACACACACCCCAAAAACCCAACCCACAAACGGCTTTGCCTGGTATTCAAAGGCCTCCACAATCTGGCAGCAATCTACTTTTCCAGCCTTATCTCACACTACTCCCACATGTACTCTTGACTCCACCTAAACTGGATGATCATCCACCATTCTCATCTCACCCTTTCCCATCTCCATGTGTTTGCACAGCTTAGAATAACAACCATCCCAGCACATTTCTGTAGGACTTTTAGGTGTACAAAGCTCTTTATACACATGAAGACCTAGGGAATTGGATGGCATGATGGGTAATCCGTGGGATCTGGAGACCGGAAGCCATGAGTTCAAATCCAGCTTCAGACTTTACCACAGATCAAATCCCTTAAACTATCAACCTCAGTTTCCTCATCTGTAAAATGGGGATAATAATAGCACCAGACTCCAAGGGTTGTGGTAAGGATTAAATGAGATAACATGAATGAGTAAAGTGTTTTGAAAAACTTATTGTGTATAAAAGGTGTTATGTAAATATATATGCACATATGTGTATATATACATACATACATATACATATATATATCTGAAGTGTTATGTAAATGCTAAGTTTGAACTTGAGTCTTCCTGAATCTCAGCACTATATCAGTGTCTCTTTAGACAAGTTTGTTACCCCAACCTTTGTCCCCAATCTTTCCCTATTAGAGAGGTTTTCTTTCTTCAAGGCTCAGTGTATATGTCACCTCTTCCATGAAGCCTTCATTGATCCATGTCCCTTTTTCGTTACCTCCATTTTATCCTAATGCTAATTTATGTTCTATCTGTTACTCTCAATACTTGAGGGTGGAGGCTGTGACTTCTTTCATTACTAGTGGGACCTCAAACATAAAGTTATCTAATAAATATTGATTGAATGAAACCGACTTTCATTGTAAGTCCTTTTCATTTATGCCATTCTCTGCTGAACAGGGAAGCTTGTGTATCCATGTGGGAAGAATGTCTGCTGCCTACCAACATGGTATGGTTAGGAAAACAAGAGGAAGTCTCCCTTCTATAGTCACTGAAATTCTACCATGAGAGATACACTCCTTTGTATAAAGCACTACCCTTTACTTATGATCCTTTAAAAAGTATTCCAGAAGAAGAATAATATGTTAAGTCCTTAAAACCATAAAGCAAATATATTTAACAGATCTTATTCAACCTTAAACAAAATGATTGTTCTCTAGGGCTGTTCCTGTCTATGCTAGAGGCCAGAGGAAGCTGGTAAACTTTTAGAGAAGATGGAATATCTCATACAATTTTCAATAAATTCACATTGCTGCATTCTTCCTTTCTATAGAATCCCCCATCCCATTCCATATATCTCCTTACCCATCATCACTCCCACATAGCCCTTCTACACAAATCCACCGTTTCCCAGCAAATCTTCCATTTCATAAATCAGAGCATGTCAGAGCTAGAAGAATTTCAGCAATCATAAAGTCCAGCCCTTTACATTCTGTCAACAAGGAAACCAAGGCCCAGTGAGGTTCAGGTCCAGGATCAGGAGGGGAACTCAAGGTTTTTGCTTCTCATTCCAGTCCGACCTCAGGACCATACCAGTTTCAAAATGCACATTTTCACAAACTCAGAATTTCCAAGTCAGAAAGAATCTCAGAAGTTATTCATTTCAACCAGTGTTGGAACACAAGATCCCAAACAAGAGGCCATTCAGCTTGTGATTGGAGATCTTCAGTGATGAAGGATTTACACTGTAGCAATGAAAAGACTGAAATAGGTCATTAACCAGCTACCTGTATAATTTTGGTAAGTCGCTTCCTCTCCCCAAAGTGACATTTTCCTCAATTATAAAATGAAGAGGGTTGGATTGGATGACTTGAAAGGATCCTTCCTTCTAGGTTTAAATCATTGAAGCTATGACCTCCTGAGATAGGCCAGTCCATTTTGGGACAGGGTTACCCATCTTATTCTATTGTTCTAATCCCACTTTTTCTTACCCCATCCTTCTTCTGCCAGACAAACAAATTGCTCTTTTTGAGCTTGTGTAGAAGCTGTGATCAGATACCTTTGCATGGTTCCCCTCATTTCCTCTCTCTGACTCCCAACTAGGCCTCTAGCCCATGAGCCAATAAGAGAATGAGTTAGACAAGAGCAGTTCCCCTCTCCGTTGAACTCATCTAGCCTGTGTGAGTACCCATATCACACCATCTGCAGGTCATTCTTAGACAAAGCCCTGGTCATTTCGTTATCCCACCTTCCCAACTAGACTGGAAGCTCCTTGAGGGAACGTCCATGTCATCTAGCTTTCTGTATTTTCCACATTGCCTAGCACATCCTACATGTTCAATAATCAATTGGTTTATCCATAGTTAAAAATAATAGTTTGATAGGCACAGGTATCACAACCCTACACAAGGCTAACAAGTGTTTCAGGTTCTGGTTCAGAAGAGAACTTCTCATGGCATAGTGGATAGGAAAAAACTCGGAGTCAGGAAGTCCTGGTTTCAAATCCTGTCTCTGATACAACAGTTCTGTAATCTGGGGAAAACACTCAATCTTTGACCCTTGTTTTTCTCATCTGTAAAATTGAGATGAGGATAATATCATCTAAACTTACAGGGTTGTTGGGAGGATTAAATGACAAAGCAAAAAGGACTGTGTAAACTTAAACTATCATATAAATGTGAGTTACTGTTGTTATTTTTGCTGTAGGAGAAGTTAAAATAACAAGCTGCTTTCCTTCCCCTGCTCTTGATAGCCTCCTTGCCCACTATAACTCAAGGAAAGGGGAAGATGGACAGGGAGACAGATTGTGATTCAATACATGAATAAAGAACTTTCCAATCAGCGCCACTGGGACAGGCTGGCTGTCTCAGGGGAGAGTTTCACAAAGAGGCTTCATATGCCTTTATAATTATAACAGATCTCAGTCCCAGGAAGGAGATAAAGAAATACACGGTCTTCCTTTTGTTCAGGAGGTAGTAATGGAAGGGAGGTGACCATGGGTGGGAACTGGTGCCCATGGGAATGGTACCATGCCAAGAGGGCTAAACTCATGAGAGGTAGAATCCCGGCTCTGTTACTGACTGTGTGACTTAATATCCCCAAGCCTCAGTTTCTTCATCTGAAAAAAATGAATGGGATTGGTCCATACATCAACCAACCAACAGTTATGAGTTATTACTCTGTACAAGTCACCAGGGATACAATAAAAAAGGGAGATAGTCTCTGCCTTCAGGGAGCTTCCATTCCACTTGGGGGTGGAGGAATCACAGATCTAGAAACAGAAGAGACCTGAAGTGTCACAGAGTCTAAGCCTTTCATTTTACAGAGAAGGAAACTGAGGCCCATGGAGGTGAAGTGGCTGGAGAATCTTCCCAAATGGCTTTTGCACTAAATAAACACACAGTGATGGGAGGGACTGAGGGGGAAATTAGAGAAGATCTCCAGCGGGAATGACACTTGAACTGAGCCTCAAAGGGAGCCAGGGGTTTCCGGAGCTGAGGAGGGAGTGCATTCCAGGCCTAGGGGACCCAGACTGGGCACATTCCATCCTCAGCTCTCTGATCTTCACTGAGCTGCTTGTCATCTTGCTCAACTTTGCTGCTGCTGCTGTTGTTTTTACAAGGGAAGGCTCAGTGGAGGGCAGGAGAGGGGGTCTATCCGGAAATGACTTGAGATAGAAAAACAAACGGCATTAGGAAAACTTTTTTAAAAATCAAAGAAGCGTCTTCGGGCTGAGGCTGGGAGCCTGGATGACCTCCTTGGCAGGGATGCTGAGAGGAGATTCCTGCATTGGGTGGGAGGCTGGAGAGGAGGCCCACTTCAGATCCTTTCCAAACCTAAACTCCTGTGATTGAGAGGGAGGAAAAAGAGAACAGGAAAGGCAGAGGGAGGAACAAAAAGGAACAGGAGAGGAAGAAGGAGATTGGGAAGGGAGCAGGCAGGGCAGGGTGTGGGGAAGGAACTTTCTAGGGTGTTGGGAAAGTTTTCATCTGCTCAGAGGGAGTTCACTAAAAGCAAAGATGTTCCAAAAGGAAGAAGAAAACAAAACCTGGAAGACTTTTCTACCTTAAGCCCTGCCCAAGAGACTTGCCAACTGGGGCCCAGGAGGAGCGAGTGCTGAGGATTCTCAGGGAGCCGTGGCTCACACTCAAGAGTACAAGAAAGGAGACTTTCTGCAGGAGGCCTGGCCCTTGGTTGCTAGAACCTGCTCCTCTACAAACACCTTCCTTCTGCTCTAGGTCAGACAGACAAATGGAGAGATGGAAAAAGAGAGATAGAGAGAGAAATGGATTGATGGATAGATGGACAGATGAATAGATGCTTAAGAGATATATACCATATATGGACAGATAGATAGAGGGATCAACAGATGGACAGATGGATGAATAGATGAACAGATAGAGAGATGGAAGTGTAGGTAGATAGATGGATGGATTGGTAGATAAGTAGATGAAAGATGAATATAGGCAAGACAGATAGATATAGATAGACAAGACAGTCAGAGATAAGAGGTATATAGACAGATGGATAAATATGGATAGATAGATGACTGATGGATAGAGGTAGGTAGATAAGACAAGATAGACAGATAAATAGATATATGGATCAACAGACAGAAAGATAGCTAGATGTATGGATAGATGAATAAATGGACAGATAGGTAGATAGATGGAGAGATATGTAGATAGATATTTGTATGGATGGATGAATGGATAGATAAATAGATAAAAGATGGCTAGAGATAAATAACATAGACAGAGATAAGAGATAGGTAAGCAGATGGATGGATAGATAGACAAATGAATGATGGATAGAGATAGAAGGTAACACAAGATAGACAGATAGATGGATGGATGGACAGATAAATGATGAACAAAGATAGGATAGATAGGTAATGAATAGAAGTATAGATGCAAGGATAGATGATAAATCATGTATGGATGATGGATATAAAGAAAACAGATGACACATAGAGATAATATACTAATCTAATAGTAATATATTAATAATTGATGTAGAGGTATAGTTATCAAGTATCCATTATCTTGATAATTGTATTTCAATATAGTTGGTTTCCTTGGTAATCCTACTCTGCATTTTAAAACATTCTGAGACAGGTCCATAAGGTCCTACAGAATGTCCACAGCATAAAAAACATTAAAAATCCCTGATGTGATGCATGCTATCATCTCACAAATGGGCACTCTAGTGTCCAGAGAAATGAAATGATTTGTTAGGGTTCACACAGGTAATCACATCTGGGACTAGATCCTTGTTCTTTCTTTCCTTAGAACAAGGGTTCTAAATCTGGATTCTATGAACTTAAAAAAATATTCTAATAGCCATATTTCAAAATAATTGGTTCCCTGGATAATCCTATGTGTTTTATTTCATGTAAACAGTCTTTTCAAAAACGGGCTCCATAGGCATCACCAGGCTGCCCAAGGGACCCATGCTAAAAAGGTTAAGAACTTCTGATCTACTTTCTGTGTAGATTATATAACCTTTTTGATGTTCATGCTCTCTCACTAAATGTAAGTTTCTTAATTAACTATTAAGGACATATGAAGAAAGATGCTATCTACATCCAGAGAAAGAACTAATAAATAAAAATCTGCATAGAATAATCTTACATATATATGAATATATGTGTGTATATTTGTGTATATGTGTGTGTACATATACAGATATAATACCTATTTGTGTCTAATGGGAGCCATCTCTGAGGGGGGAGGGAAAAATTTACATAATTTTCTTGTTTATTTAAAAGGAATAATAAGTTGTGCAGAGTAAATCTGCAGTTTTATGTGCAATCATTGTTTTTATCATACTACATTAAGGAAATGCTTTATTCCATAAATTAAAAAATAAAAAAGAATGTAAGCTTCTTGAGGGCAAGAATTTTTTCTCTCCCCTTCTCCCCCTTATCAGGGTACCAAGTACATTATAAGTGCTTAATAAATGCTTGCTCATTGATTTATTGATACAAGGCAAGTGAAGGGATTGATCTTTCCTTGATAACACTGAGATGGAGACCAACGCCATCTTCACACAATTCCAAACCTGCTGTACCAAAGAATCCTTTTCTCCATCTCCTGGAGGTCTCCACAGAGGGTCACAGAAGAGACTCCTTCCTTCCCTCTCCCCCAATCTGAGGTCTAAGACAATCTTTACATGACCTCCATTCTCCCTGCAGTTCGATCCTGGCTGGGTTTGCTATTTGATTCTGAAACAGTGAGTGATGGAGCAAGCCTTTCCAATCTTCCTCTCTCCTTTGAGTCATCAGGAAGGTAGCCACATGAGGGTCTTTGGTTCATTCCAGTCATCCTGAGGACAGTGATGGCACATGCTCCTGCTTATATGTAGACCACAGACTGATGCTGACACAGTAGCTGGGCTGTTATGGCAAAAAAACCTAGCAAGGGTCCAGATTTTCTAGAAAAGCAGGGTAAGCATGAGTCAAGACTGAGTCAGAATGTTTGCTTTGGGAAGAAACTCATTCTTTCAACGTTATATCTGTTGGATCTGAAGTCATTGTCATCTGTCCTTCCACTAAGG
>JAJPUD010004755.1:102471-130356 GCA_023553655.1 Myrmecobius fasciatus | reverse complement strand
AGCTGGGAGAAATTTCAGAGGCCAGGTAACTTGACCAAAGTCTTGCTGTTAATAAATGGCAGAGTTGGGATTTGACCTGTCTCTCTTTCCACACTCTGATGCTCCTTAATATGGAAATTTGATGATCCCTCTTGCTGTTGGTAAGGGAAATCAAGAGCTGTGGGGTTCTGGGGTCCACATTTTTTCTTTCTTGTCCTTTTAAAAGCAGCAGCCTGATTCTGGGTTAGTCACTTTATTTCAATTTATTGTTTAGTCTTTTCAGTCAGTCTCACGCTTCATGATTTCATTTGGGATTTTCTTAGCACTAGAATGGTTTAGCATTTCTTTCTCTGGCTCATTTGACAGATAAGGAAACAGAGGCAAATAGCATTAAGTGTCTTGCCCAGACTCACAGAGCTAGTAAGTGTCCAAGGCTTCCTGACTTAGGCCCAACACTATATCTGCCCTTAATTCAATTTAACCAACATTTATCAAGACCCTACTCTATACAAGGAGACACTTGTGCCATCCTAAAGGAAGAGAAAGAAAGACAAATGAAACAAGTTTACTGCCCTCAAGAAGATTATATTCTCCTAGATTATATTCTCCTTTCCAGTAAACAGATGTATAAATTCAAGAAAAGTGAGGAAGGAAAACAAATCAGGAGATGAGGAGATTTCCTAATGGAAGCTTAAGGATTATAATAAACAGAGAAAGGACAGTGGCAGGAGACAGCCTGGCCAAAGACTGAGAGTGTACAGGGGCAAGGGGACAGAGGCCAATTTAATTGGAACCTTTGAAAGAAAAGAAAGCAAACTAAGCTGAGGAGAAAAGGCTGGATTCCCTTTGGGAAAGGCTTTCAATACTAGGGAGAGGAGTTCAAACTCTATCCTAGAGGCAATAGGGAGCCTCTGACATAGTAATTTGGATGAAAGCAGATGAAGCCCTGAACCTGGGAGGTAGCCACAGATATAGGAGATAGAACTAACAACAAGTTGGAGTCCTGAGTTCAAATTCAGACCCGCTACTTATTACTTATTACCTAGGAGACATAAATTAAGTCATGTAAGCTTTTTGTAGCTCTGTTTTCTCATTGGTAAAACGAGATGCTTCAGATGACTTCTAAGGTCCCTTAACAATTCTAAATCCATTTTCCTCCATATTTAGATATATCTATTTACAGTCTCTCTAGATGTAGCTATATATATGTATGCATATTACACACACACACACACACACACACACACACACACACCCCATTATGGTGAATAGAAAACTGACAAACATAAGTTTTCTGAAATATACTGGTTAAATGACCCTGGAAAAGCCACTTACCACCTAGGCCATATATTTCAAACTAGTCAATCTGTAAAGACAGAGTGTATTTCCTCAGTGGGAGTCTCCTATCCCAACAAAATCTGGTCCAAATCAAAGCACTCCCTACTTTCCAGGGTGGTTTTGAGAATCAAATAAGATAATGCATGTAAAAGATTTTTTGTTATATAAATGGAGGCTATTATCATTACATACAAGAGCACTGTTCAAAGAGAAGGAAATGATACAAACATTAGCACACTGAGATCCTAGGATGTTCAGATCTGAACATCCTGCTCAGAGCCTCACAGACACATGGTGCCTTTGAGGGAAACAAGCATCTTTGGGGGAGGGGGATGGAATCTGCCCTGACTTTGGATACTCTAATCAAACTGTGCCGAGAACTAAGGGAGCCAGAAGACCAAAGTGAGAAGGAAATCTGAAAGTACACACAGAAGGCAGGCCACCTACATCTGGTCTTTACTCCATGTTCTTCCTTTGGAACACAAGAGGAAAATTATTGCACCCAACCCTCGCCTCACTCTGTGCAGACACAGCCGTGGGGAAGTATCACCCCATGCTTTGCTAAATAAATACATTGGTAGCAATGTCAAGGCAACCGCCACAAGATGAGTTTCTACTTTGGTCTAGCCCAGAAGCAGTAGCCCGACATGGCACCTCCTTTCCTCCAGGATAATAATGAGAAGAAAAGGAGCCACCTCACCAATTTTTATAGAGCTCTTAGTCTTACAAAGCTCTTTCCTCACCATTATCTGCTTATAAAAATGATTCTCACCACATACCTGTGAGATGGATTGGGTAAGAATTATTGCAACTGTTTGATGATCAGTTGAGAAACTGAGATCCAGGGAGGAAAATATCAATTTCTTAATTGGAGGCCAGGATGGACAAAGATACTGAGGCTCCTGATTAAAGTCACTGTTTTGCATTCCCTTCCAAACACAAAGTTTGAAGAGATGCAAATTAAATTAAAATGGCTTTCCTTCCCTTGCTATTCAGACTAATCACCTGAAACCACATCCAATTTACAAGGATGAGATTGGTTTTCCACCGAGCCAAGAACAGCTCATTCTTTCCTTTCTCGTATCATCTGTAAAACAAGACAAGCTCCAAAGATCATACACTTATCAGATTTTTTTTTAGCTGACAGGAACCTTAGACCTCATCTGGTTTAATTTCTCTATTTTACAAATGAAGAAATAGAGGCCCGTGGAACTAAAGTATATGTCTAAGTTGCTTAAGTATCCAAGTCAAAGGATAACAGATTCAGAGCTAGTAAAGACCTTAAAGGGCTGAGTTCAATCCCTTCCCCATTTTATAGGTAAGCAGACTGAGGCCTGTCTGATCTGTCCAAGGGTTACACAGCTAGTAAATGGAAGAGGTAGGATTAGACTCCATTTTTGTCTTCACAGTCCCTTTTAAGCTGGTTAGGATGTCAGCTCCTTGAAGGCAGGTCTTTTTAACTTCTGTCTTAGTGATCCCCACGATCAATCCAGTTTCTGATACAGAGAAGTCACTTACAAGTCTGTTGGCTGACCCCCTGGGACTGATAGATCCTCATGAAAAAAAGAAATGCTCCTTCTATACACCTATTGGGACTGATAGATCCTCATGAAAAAGAAATGCTCCTCATATTCCTTTTAATTGGAAGCACAAAGATGAATACAAATTCCTCATTTCTCTTGTGCCCCAAAGGGCCAACTTCAGCTTCCATGACATTAACATGATGGGACTTCTTAGAAGAAAAAAAAATTCTGACAATCACTGAAAGGTATATCTTAACCCTTGAATAAAGCAACGATATGAAAGGTTTCTTTCAAAAATTAAAGCACTTTTACATTTTGCCTCCAGTGACTAGGAGTTTAATATATTCACCCATTATTCCTCTTGCTAGAGAGAAAGATGCTCCTAAATACAGCCAGGTAAAAGGGAGCCATCAGAGCAATAGGCAATGTGAAGAAGCAAAGCTTTAGAGGACTCAGTGTTCTAATCATAATCTGACTACAGAGCTATCTTTAAATTTATAACCAGTCCTATCAGCCCTGAAATTAAAAAAATAAATAAATGGAGCTGTCGTTTCCCTTTTCTTCTAGTAAGCTGATATTTTGTTAGGCAAGTACACAGTCTTTCAGTTGATGTTGACAGGGTCTTAGTCTCTTTGTAAGACAATTCATGTTTTTCATGGCTTTTATTTTATAGATTCAAGTAAGGAAGAAGAGGAAAAGACAGATTTCCTTCCAAGCTGAAAGGACAAACAGAAAGAACCCTGTGAGATGGGAACACTGTTTCCTTTGGCACCATTCATCAGGCTTATTTGATAGCATGAATCATCCTCCTTCAAAACAAGACCATGAAACATCAGCCTTATTTCCTCCCTGCAATATATAAGTAGATGGCTCCTGCTCCCCCCCACCCCAAATGGCATGTATTCATTTTTTTTTTGTATTGGTAGACTCAACAGATGAGCCCAAGTTTCCCAGTTACTTGTAATTAAAGATTAGGATGAGTTTAGCTGTGTGACCCTGGGCAAGTCACTTAACCCCAATTGCCTCAGCAAAAAAGAGGAAAAAAAAGATTAGGATGAGAGGTAAGCTTGTTCTAGAGCTGAGGGGGAAGTTAGAGTTGGGGTGATGAGAGCTTTGTACTAGGATACAAATATCCAGTAATGAGATTTCCCCTCTGTAGAGAACCAGAGTCGGCCATTATGTTCTTCACACAGAAACAAGATGAACTGAAGCTGGACAAGCAGTTTCAATCTCCCTCTTTCCCTTGACTCTTGGCCAAAAGTCCTAGGAGACTCTTTATAGATGGAGTGCTAGACCCCCTTACCCAAAATGACTATTCTGGCATCCCCAGATACAAACAGAAAGCATTTATTCAGTCCTTACAAGGCAAGGTCCAAGCACACCAACTGGACAAAGTCCAGCATGGTGTGGCAGAAAACAGGGAAAGGATTAAATAGCAAAAAGACTTGGGTTCAATTCACCCTTTCTGTTGATTTTTTAATTCACTGATGGACTGAAAAGGAAGTAACCATTGACCAATGGTCAGCAATGTTGTCTACTTCCTGTGGGTCATATAACTTCCTGAAGCTTACCTAGAGTTTGACCTTTTCTGCATTATGGCTCTTTGAGAATAAGACTCACATGGCTTCCTGAAACTTAGGCCTAAGGTCTGACAGCCTCTGAGAAATCTTTCCCTGTCCCATTCAATAGTGCTCCTCTTCCTTTCCCAGCATTCTTGGGAACGTAGGCCAGATGGAATTATCCTTTGGGATCCCATAGGAGATGGGTTATCCCTTTTCTTGGCAAGACTATGTCTGCAAACCTACCTTCACTGCCACTGTCTCTCTTCAAATGCTTTTGCCCCAGAAGAAAGCTTTCCTCAGGGTTCTCTAGACAAAGTAAAGGGTACAGAATGAAAGCCAGGAATTTCAAACAAATTACTGCTTTTAAAGAAAAAAAAATCATCAGTGCTAGATGGCTGAAGAATCCAGAGAACCCAAATGTCCTATCCTGGAGGTGAACAAGAAAGGGTGTGGGGGATTTCTAGCAGTTATAGAAAGAATAAAATGTGCAAGTGAACTCAGGATGGAAAACAACATGGCGTCCGTAGCTTGGGCATAAGAATCATGCCACCATCACCAACCTATCTCTTCATTCAATTCAATTCGATCTATCACGTGCACTTACAATGTGCAAAGCAGTGGGTAATACAGACACAAAAGGGAGGCTGCTGCTGTTCTCAGGAAGGTTCCATTCCACCAGGAAACATGAGGAAATACAGGTAATCTGAAGAGGGAAATTAACACTTGGGAGGATCAGAAAAGGCCTAGAGGAAGAGGGCACACCTGAGCCTGGGAGCAAGGCAGATGTTTGGAGAGATGGAGAAAGAAAGGAGTGGCTCCTAGGCATGAGGGAGGGTGTGGAAATCAAAAGAATATATGAAAAGAAGGGGGGAATTATGGAACGGGAATTATAGCTTTATCCTTGGCCCAAGGGGACAGGCCAGGAATTAAAAAGAGAAGAATTTAAGTCTGATCATAAAGGAACATTTGCTACCAAAGAGGTCTGTCCAAAAGTGAAACGGATTAACCTGCGAATTAATGGATTTCCAAGGAACGATCAATTATCGGTAATGGTAAAGAGAGGAGGTTCTTGCTGAAGTCCACTTGGCCTTAATTAGGTGCCATCCTGTATGACTGAGAAGTGACTTATCTAAGGAAGACAATGGTGGGGCAGAAACTTGAGGATGAGTACTTTCCTGAGCCTTGCTCAAAGATTCTCAGAGAGCACTGAGGCAAGATTGTAAAATGGGTATAATAACAGTATCTCACAGAGTTGTTATGGGGATCAGTTCAGGTAATATTTGTCAAGCATTTAGTACAGAATCATAATAAAGAATAATAAAAGCTTGTTTCTTTTCTTTCTTCTTTAGCTTGCCCACTGACACACAAGAAAGAACTGGAACTTAAATACTGTTCCTCAGTCTCCCACACTACACTGCCTTAAATAGTCAGTGGGAATATCTGTGGAATCTCCCAGAATCCCCCAGGAGTTCCTAGCACCTGCCTCACTTTGTCCACCATATTCCTGACCAGAAATCATCAATCAACTAGCATTTATTAAGCAACTGTGCTGTGCCAGATTCTGGGGTTACAAACACCAAGAGAAAATAAGTTTCTGTCTCCAAGATCTTCCATTCTACTGGGAAAGTCAACAGGTACCCATATGAAAAAATGTGTGTGTACCCAATCCACTCAAGATAGATAAAAAGTAATGGGAGGGAGAGACACCAGCAGCTGGGGAGATCAAGAAAGGCTTCACGTAGGAGGAAGAACTACAGCTGAACTTTCAAGAGAACTGGGAATTCTGAGAGGCCAAGGAGAGGGAGGCCTACATTTTAGGTCTAGGGGACAAACCTGGCAAAGGCAAAGACAGAAAATGCAGCCATGTGCATGAAGAATAGCCAAAAGGCCGGTCTGACTATGTATAAGGCTAAAAAGCTAACTTGGAGCCAGGTTGGAAGGGGTTTTAAAAACAAACACAAAAGTTTATATTTGATTCTGGAAGAGGAAGAGGTCTCTGGGGAATGTTGAAAGCTCAAGACTGAAAAGGAGACTTTGAATTAATTTCCAGCTGCACCCTCAGAATTTCCATTACCCTATCAGTAAAATGGGTACAATGCTGTCTAGTATCCTCATTGGGGGTGTTGCATGAGGTTCCAAAAAGATAAAATAAGTAAGGCACTTTGAAATCTTTAAAGCTCCATAAAAATGTCAGTTATTAATATTATTATTATAGTTGGATGGTGACAGATGGATTTCCTTGTGCCAAAATATGTAAAGTCAGGATTTGTGTGTCAGTGAAGAATGCAGAGAAAAAAGCGAGAATATATAACCGAGTTCCTTTAATCAAACCAAGGATATTTACAGCCCGTGGGGGTGCCAAAATATTCTAGGAAATGCCGCCGACTTTGTGACTCAAGTATAGCCAAGTTCAATATCTCAACATGGGGGCATATTTCTGGAAAGAACAAGGTTAGACTTTCTCCTTCCCCTCTGGAAATGAGCCTCACCTCCAAGTTCCCACTTGAACTCTCAGACAATGTCACATCTTTAAAAAAATGTGGCTTTCCCATCTAAAAGTTGCAGGTCTGGGCCCAATTTCCCCAAACATCCTCCAAGACTGGGTTCCAACAGTCCCCCTAATTTGCCTTGGATTGGCAACAAGCTGACCCCAGTCTACTCCCCCCTTTTCCCACTTAGTCAAAGGAAATCGCCTGCTTATTAGTGCCCAGAGCAGGACGGCCAAGTTTTGATTCTTGTCAGGCAAAGCGAGAAGTAAAGGAAGGCAGCGTTACCTGTTCAGGTTTCAGCCCCGGCGGGACCCAAGCGTACTCCTCCAAGGCACAGCCCGAGTCATCGTCCGAGGTCGAGTTCCTCTGGAAGTCAAACATGAGTTTGCTGACCGTCTTCTCCATTTCCAAAGGCATCACCGTCACGATGTGCTCCTCCTGGGGACACTTGCAGTGCAGACAGATCTTCCTGTAAGCAGGAAGGGAGGCTTGGTGAGTGAGAATGCAGAGAGGAAAGAAACCATTTTCCAGAGGGCTGCCAATCACCAAAGCTCCCATCGTGAAATCAAAACATTCTTGGCAACGTGCCTCTGGCAGGGCCCCAGAGCATCCCGAGCAGTGTTCTCATCCCGAGCAGCATGTGTGTGTACACCTTCCATGATGGGAATGGACACACACACCCAAGTACAGGCAGCCCTGGAGGGTCACAGACCAGGTAAAAGGGAGGGCAGAGAGGGAAGAGGCATTTAAAGCACCCACTGTAGGACGGGTACTCTGCTAAGCACTTAAGAAATATTATCTTATTCGATCCTCACAGCACCCCTGGGTGGTAGGTACTGTTAGCATCCTCATTTTACAGATGAGGAAACTGAGGCAGAAACTGGACCAATGCCGTACAACCAGTAAGTTCCTGAGACTGGATTTGAACTCAGGACTTCCTGACTCTTGGTCCAGTGCTCTGCCTCCTGTGGCTCCTAGCTGCCCAATACTCACAGAATTACTTGAACATTAATTCAGCTTCCCTTTTATGAAGTTTTCCTTAGGTAAAGACACTATGTTTGTACATGTGTGTATGTGTGTGCACATGTGGGTGGGTGTGCTTTTTTGTGAACAAGAAAGTTTAAAGACTACAAATATAAATATCTGCAAAAAGAAATTATCACCAAACTTGATATTCATATCATAATTTTTAAAATAATAACGATAAGAAGGGTGAGGAAACAACATAATAGTACTAAGAGATGAAATGTATAATGGTTAGTACTGGTCTCTGAAGGATTCAGGAAAAGAGGGAGGGAAGGATGGAAGAAAGGGAAGGAAAGAGGGAGGAAATAAGAAAAGGAGGAAAGAAGGAAAGAAGGAAGGAAGGAAGACAGAATCTGCAGTAAGTACCTACTGTGTACCAGACACTTTTCAAATATTATCTCATTGGATCATGGATACAATCTTTCAGGAGCCTAGGCAGCACTGAGACTGAGTTATAGACAAAGTTGCCAGTCAGTGTCAATGGAGTTAGGGCTAACTGACATTAATGGAGGAAGTTTCTGTACCAGCAATTGGTCCAGACCTTTAAAAACCATTATCCCCACCATTATTGTTGCTGATCATATGAGGTAATATATGTAAAAAGTACTCTGCCTACTTTAACATGATATATAAATGCTACTTATGATGATGATGAAATGGAGAAGAAACTTGATTGCAAAGAGATAAACACAATGTTTCCCTTCCTTCCTTTGCAGAAGTGAGGATGCACAGCTATAAAATGTTGCCTGTAAGTCAGATTTTATTAAGACATTGATCTGTTTACTGAATGCTTTATTTTTCTTTCTCTTAAAAAAAATCCAGTCTGAAGAATAACTGTGAAGGACAAGGAAGATACAAAGGAAAATAAAGGGCTAAAGATAATGATGAAATCCACTTAAATATAAGAATAATAATCACTGATTTCTATATAGTGGTTTGTTGAAGGCAGCATGGCACACTGTTATAAAGAGTTAGCCTGAAAATCAGGAAATTTGGGTTTGAGTCCATGCCATTGACATATACAGACTAAAAATTTTAGAGCTCTAGGCAACTTCCTAAGACTGTATATAAATGGTAGAGCAGGTAAAAGAAATTTCCTCGCGTGGAAGCTCCTTATAATAAAGAAATCTGAGATCCAGATCCTGTCCTCATCCCTATACAATGCTTTAAAGCTAAAAAAAATGCTTTATATATAGGATTTCATGTAATTACATTCAAACAACATGTATACTACAAATATTATCCCTCATTTCCTACCTCCTCTTTTGTTTTAGACCTCTTGGGATAGAAATGGCCAATGCAGAGCCAAGACTCATTTGTGAGTTACACTATTTAAATATTTGCTGGGGACATTGAAAAGGCTAGGTCTCTTCTTTCTGGTCACAAAGCTGGTTTATGTCAACAGAGATCTGAACTCAGATCTTCTTGATTCTAATCCATTAGGCCTCAAGGCTTCCTTAGAGTCTTCTAGCAGAGAAAAACAAGATTTTCTGGAAAGGATCTGGATATAACAATTAACTGAATGAAATTCCTTTCTAAGTGAAAAGCAGAGATAGATTTCTTCCCCTGAATTAGACTAGCTGAAGGATTCTCTTAGGAAAGAAATGTCTACCTCTATTTCAGAGAGCTGGAGATTTGAAATCCTAATTAGAAAGCCAATTGTTCTCTACTTTAATCGTTTTTACATACCCAGGAAGTCCATGCCTCTGTGAGTTTCAAGCAAAGGTACATAAAGATACAATCCTTCCCTAGAACTGAGTTTTCTCTTTTAAGGTTACCATCTGTTCCCTCCTCTCTGGGCACAAGAAAGATGAAGCTATATAAAAACCGATGTAAGCCCCAAAGGGGGAAAAAAAAACAACCATGATTTTTCTACTCCAAACAAAAAAGGGCAGGGACAACTCCAAAATAATAAATAGTTCAATTTCTTCTACTGCAGTTTTCCTGATTCCTAATGTGGGGAGCCTTCAAAGCCATTCATCTTAAGTAATCTGGATCCAGATTTGCACCTAAGTTTCCACTTTACCCTTTATAACACAAGAATGTACTTCAGGGAAAAAAAAAAAGGAAAAGAAAAAGAAAAAGAAAAAAAAATCAGGAGGCTCCACTGAGCCAGGCCACAGAGCTCTGCCAGATTCTCTCATTTCCTGCTTTCCATCAGATCTAAGACGCCCACAGCCCCAAAACACACTATATGTCTGGTTTGCATCTACCAAGTCAAAGGGGCTCAGTCTGGCCTCTGGCTGTTACCTTCAAAAATAATCACGGCGTAATTTAATGGGAACGCTTTAATTAATCAGCTACTGTGAAGAGGCCAGGACTGCAGAGAAGCTTTCACAGAGTTTCTTATGCGAGTTTATGACTTGAGGAAAAAGAGCTCAACGTGTGTTGAAGTTAATTTTACTAAGTTATTCAGTGACTAATACTTTAAAAAACTAGAAAAATCACACATTTATTTTCATAAAACTTAGAGCAATTTTACCCAGTGCAGTCCCCAGAATATCCATCAAGGAGCCTCATTTATACAGCAAGACAGGGAACAGCAAAATATTTAAAGTTGGAGGAACTAACAAAATAAACCAAAACATCAGGAGAAAGAAAAAAAAAGAAACCCAACCTGAAAGAAATAAGCCCCAGAATTTGAGAAGCAGACTGAGAGCACTAATGTCAAATACATGGAAGGGAAGTACTAGGAAAAGGGGAACCCGCATCCACCAAACCGCACAGATGAATGTTGGTAGATACAATCTAAGGACAGGACAATGACACAGTCCTGGCTGGTGTCCCCGGCTCAGACTAGGCACACTGAGCAGAGGGAGAAGCAGGAAGGAAGAAGAGGAAAAAGAGAGAACTTTGATGGCATCCACAGGCCAGCCAAGCCACCACAATGCTTGTCAATGCTCGACTTAACTTGTCTCTTAGATCCATTTCTCTGCATCTGTGGGGTGAGAAAAGCATCCCGGAAAATGCAAGATGTTCTCCCCACCACCTGACTGAGCAAAAGGATTCTATTTTAAGTGGTTGAGATGGCTTAGAGCTCTGTCAGCCTGGAGCCTCAGAGCTTGCTGCTTGTAAAGATTCCACCAACAGGAGGGCAGCAGCTCGGCTGGAACCAAAGAGGAGCTCATCTTGTGACCAGCATGCGTACCGAAAAAACATTTTTTGAAAAAAAAACACATATATCTATACATAAATACACACACAGATATATGTGTACATGTGTTTGTATATATACATATATGCATGTGCATATGTATATATAGACATAGACTGAAGGAAAGGATGGAGAGAGGAAGGAGGGAAGGAAGGAAGGAAGGAAGGAAGGAAGGAAGGAAGGAAGGAAGGAGGGAGGGAGGGAAGAAGGAAAGAAAGATGGAAGGAAGGAAGGAAGGAAAGAAGGAAGAAAAGAAAGAAGGAAAGAAGGAAGGGAGGAAGAAAGGGAGGAAGGAAGGGAGGAAGGAAGGGAGGAAAGAAGAAAGGGAGGGAGGCAGGAAAGACGGAAAGAAGGAAGGAAGGAAGGAAAGGAGGAAGGAAGAAAAGGAGGAAAGGAGGAAGAGGAAACAAAAGAAACAAATTTGGGACTCATTGCCTTGAGGCACAAAACAAATAGAACCAATAGAAAAAATCCCAAAATCCTTCAAAGGACCCTTTACCTCTATCTTTTTGACTATTTGTTGTTATTTATTTATTTTCTAATGGTGTCCAACTCTCCATGACTCCATTTGGTGTTTTCTTGGCAAAGGCACTGCAGTGGTTTGCCATTTCCATCTCTGGCTCATTTTACAAGTGAGGAAACTGGGCCAAATAGGGTGAAGTGACTTGCCCAGAGTCACACAGCTAATAAGTGTCTGAGGCCAGATTTGAACTCGATGATTAGCCTTCCTGACCATAGGTCCAGCACTACCCACTGTACCACCTAGCTGCTTCTTCTGGCTATCCCTCCTCTCATTTACAACATCCCCTAAAATGGTACAAATTTTTTGAAGCCAAGAATCTTTTCACTTGTGTTTTTATAACCTCAGTGCCCAACACAGTATGGACAAATAGTAAGCAAATAAATTCTGGCTGAGTGATTGGTATGATAAATAGAAAAGCTACTAGTATTTACTATTTGTAACTATTTCTTTATGATATTGCACATTGTGTTATTGGCATGGAGTCAAGACTTGGATTCAAATCTCTCTGATACTTAAAAGTTGTAGGATTCAGAGTAAATCATTTAAACCTTGTTGTGTCTCAGTTGCCCTATAAATAAAATGGAGCAAGGGAGGGAAGAGGGGGGAAAAGTTGAACTTTATAACCTATAAAATCCCTTGTAGCTTTTCATCTCTAAGATCTTATGTTGTTTTAAGCCAGTAGAATGTAAAAATCCTCGTAAGTAGGGGTTGTTTCATTCACTGAATCTCTATCTTCAGTACCTAGAACATAGCAGGCACTTGAGAAAATGCATGTCTGGGAGCAGCTAGGTGGTGCAGTGGATAGAGCACCAGCCCTGAAGTCAGGAGGACCCGAGTTCAAATCTGGTCTCAGACACTTAACACTTCCTAGTTGTATGACCCTGGGAATCATTTAACCTCAATTGTCTCAGAAAAAAAAAAAAGAAGTATGTCTGTTAACTGGAGAGATATTCCCATGAGCCATAATGGCAGCTTCTCCAGGATGCTCTGGAGAGGTGCTAGCATGTTTACATCCAATTACCCAAATCCCAGTGATGTAATCTGGTAATGTGGCCCAAAAACAGCAGAAAAGCCAAGTTGCTCACTTGCTTTGGCGGGAGTCAAGTTTTGACACCCAATGGTCCCCTAGCTCTTTCTTTTGCTGCAATGATTAAAGCTTTTTCCTTGAAACATAGTGAATTCTGGGGAATGTGTGGATTGTGCTTTAGTTTTTATTTTTTAATAGACATTTATGAAAATAGAAGTTGCTGGTAAGCAGGATTTCTTTTTACAATCTTGGCAAGGAGAATGGATTTCATTCTGTCAGGGCTGACATTCTACCTGCACGTAATTGGGTTTTGTGAATGACAGATTTCTTAAGGAAAAGGCCATGATTCAGAGAAGACATTCAATATTCTCTTTGCACTCTCACCCCCCTCTAAGTCACAGCCATTATTCATTCACTTCTTCATCACAGAAACTATATCCAGCAATTATATGGAAAACTCAATAATTGTAGGTACATGAGAGCCTCGTCCAAAGGTCTCTTGCAGCCTCTTTGTGCTATACCACAACATCCAAACCATTTGGAGGTACCAAATCTTTAGGGAGTCCTTTCCAAAATATTCCTGATTCCCTTTAATTCAATCCCACTAACATTTATTCAATGTTCCTTAGGTGCCTGTTACTGGGGTGAGTACAAAAATGAAAAATAGTCTACCTCCTTGACGATTATTGACCCTCAAACTCCATGACCACATATTCTATGCTGCTGAGATTGTCTTCACAAAGGCACTGTCATGAATGACCACTTAAGTGTTCACTGGGTAACAAGCTATGGGGAAGTGAGGAAGAAAAGAGAAAGAAGACTGGATCAAGTGGGAAAAGGCTTTGGTACTATTACCCTAACTACATTAGACTTTGTTTGTTACCTCTCCAAATCTCACTCTTTCCTTTTGAACAGTGAAGGGAATTGAACCAGAATCTCAGAGGCTCTTCACTCTTTTAGATTATGGCCCCCTTTGGCAGTCTAATGAAACCTATGGACCCTTTCTCAGAATAACGTTTCTAAGTTCATAAAATAAAATAAAATATATGGGATTATAAAGGAAATCAATTATATTAGAATTCAACAATCACAGTTTAAAACCAAATACAATCAGTTCATGGACAAAGATTAAGAATCCTTAAACCAGAAAAGTCTTTAACGATTATAATAATGGTAACACATTAAAAAAATTATTTTAGATTATATTAGTATTGTTCTGATTGTATTACTATGGGGAACTCCTGGTGTGGAAAATTCCCTTCCCTAAAATTGATCAGCAAATTGTCTGTAGCACATAGCTTTACAGAGTTCTCTAGAGCACTAAGAGGTCAATTGATATTTCCTTGGTCACACAGCATAATATATATTAGAACTGGGACTCGAATACAGGATACCATACTTTCTTCTGACTCCTGAAGGTCTTTTTCAAAGCTTTCTAAACTTCAGATTTCTGACTTATTTGAGGAAGAAGAAAATCTGTGCCTTGAAGTAAGTGATGGTTAATTGTGTGAAACAATGAGGCACAATATTCCCCTCTTTGGGGGTACAGGGTATTGGGAGTTGATAATATGGTGATGGTGGAAGAGTGTACAGGGAAGAGAGGAGAAGAAGGGAAAGAGAAAGAAAAGGTTTTCTCAAGAGATCGTAAGCTCTGTGAAGGCAGGGATTGTTTTAATCTTCAGTTTTAACATCATAGTATCTTCCCAGTGCCTGGCTCCATAATGGGGGCTTACTTGGTGCTTCCTGATGCAGAATGTACCCTTATCCATCATTAGAAATGTGGTTTCTATAATCAAATGGCTGTCCCTCTCTAATAGCCACTGGAGTTCAGCTACCCAAGGACCACCATCTTTTATTTTATTTTATTTTATTTTTTGCTGAGGCAATTGAGGTTAAGTGACTTGCCCAGCGTCACACAGCTAGGAAATGTTAAGTGTCTGAGACCAGATTTGAACTCAGGTCCTCCTGACTTCAGGGCTGGCGCTCTATCCACTGCACCACCTAGCTGTCCTGTGGACCACCATCTTTTAGAAGCATGAACTTGCTCAAGCGTGTGTTACCAGCAATCCAACCCCACACTCCAAGACAGTCTCCTGCATCAGGATTCAGGATAGCATGGCACTGGGCTGCCCCCATCTAGGGCTTATCTATGGAATTGGGATGGTGGGGAAAATGCTCTACACAAGCACATCTTGTGCTTTGGAGCAAACACCATCTCTCTCCGCTCTCAATTTCCCCTCCAGATTGGGTTCTGGAGACCGAGTCACAAAATGTTGTCCCACTTCTGGATGAAGGGTCAAAGGTGAGGGGTGCGTGGGAAAGATGCTTAAATATGAGTTCAGATTTCACAGTGACAACACATTGTAGAGGAGAAATAAATAACAACAGCTCGACCCAGCACAGCCCAGTCTCTGAAGGGCATGTGTAAGAGCCAATATGACAACATCCCATGTGCTGAAGAGAAAGGGCTGAAATTACCCAGAACCCTCCCATGCTTTGTGAAAAGGGACAAATGTGAATTACACACTAAGTTCTGTAAGGAACATGCAATAATTGGTAGAAAGGCCCTTTAAGGGATCCTTCATTTAACACATGAAGAAACTGAGACCAGAAGTCAAATAATTTGCCTAAAATCAGAGGAAGTCACAGAATTGTTCTTGAAGAGGCCCATGACATCAGGGAGGGGATGCCATGACATACAAGTGAACTGGATTGAAGTGAAGGAGGGCTGGGCAAGGTCCCCTGCCTCACTTTCCCCTCTAGAGCCATCTGGTGACCAGATATAGATCAAGATGGTTGGAGATGGCCTTAGATGAAATGGGAGACCTCGACCTTTTTAAACTAAGATCTTCAACTTCAACTCAGTCAAGCCTTTGACTGAGGCTGCACCCATTCAGTGACACTGGCTAGGAAGCAATTGAGGCAAAGAAACTCCTTTTATCTAGTCCAAAAAAATCTAAATAAATTTTAACACACTGGGTATCTAATAAGTGCTTATTGACTGACCAGTGAGAATCAGCAGACATCTAGTCCAATCCACATATGAAAAGAATCCCTTCTATAATATACCTGAGGAAAACTTCTCCAGAAGATCTCCAAGGGGGGAGAACCCACTATCTCTAGAACACAGCTCATTCCACTTCGGGAAGAGCTCCAGTTTTTAAGAAGTAATTCCCAATTCCAAGTTCAAATTAACTTTTTTGCAACTTTTGTCACAAATTAAAAGGCAGAGCCAGAATTTGAACCCAGTTCTTCTGATACCCCAGCCCTCACCTTTTTTTTCCTGTTTTACTCAGGAACAGCCCTGATCTTGAGCCTTAATTTTTTTTTTTGGTTGCTAAGTGTTAGTTTATGGAGTGATATTTCAAATGCGAAGAAAGCCAGGGTCAGATTTCATCCAAAGTGTTCCACCCCCCTGAACTCCCAGGAATGAGTCTGGCCTGAGAGAAGGGTATAACACGCCAGGAAATCAAACATCACATTAGCATGCAACAAATACGCAGTACACAACCCAGAGAAATGGATCCTCCTGGGCCACGTAGCCACAGTGACACATACATACATTGGTATAGGAGAGAAGATTTCTCCACAAGGGGAGACTCCACAAAATTTCTCTTGAGTCCTGGAAGATGAAGAGTTAAGTCTCACAAGAAAAATCATGTAGGATAACTTGGTCCTCGCTGACATAAACTTTCCATGAGCTGTCCTGAGAGAAAGAAATGGAGCAGGGGCAATGGAAGACTAAATAGTTGGCTTGAGAGTGTGTCTTTGTACTTTTAAATATTGGTGTGTTGACTATTCTGAGAATTCATAACTCTTCCAGTAAAAGGATGGGGTTGTCCTGGGAGAGTAAACCCGGGAGAGGCTGGAAGAGGGTCTAGTTTTCCCAGGCTGGGGTTCAGAAGTTTCATTTTTTTTTCAAGAACAATTATCACTGATTTAGGCCAAGGCAAAGCAACAGCCTTAATTGAACTACGCTGCCTTCTTCTGCTGCCTTTTGACTTAAGGTCAGAGATCCAGAGCTGGACAGGATCCTCAGGGCCATCTGGTCTACCCTCTCATTTACATATGAGGAACTAAGGCTTGGGGAGGGTAAACAGCCTAAGATCACAGGACCATGGAGTTATAGTTGGAAGGGATCCTGGGGGCCCCCTTGTCTAGCTCCCTGAAGAAACTGAAGAGACAGAAAGGCTAAATGACTTTTCCAAGAATGTGAATTATTAGAGGTGGGATTTCCATTCTCCTTTTTTAATGCTAGCTGAAACTAAACAAAACAACTGGGGCCAAAAGATGGTACAAAGGAGGGAAGGTCAGAATTACAGCTTTATGAAGTAAAGTTACAATATCCTAAAAGGTCCTCAAAAGGAGGAAAGGATTTCTTAAAAAACAAGGGATGTCTGGAAACAGAGTTTACCTTGAGAGGTAGTCAGCTCCTTGTCACTGGAGATATTCAACTAAGAGCAGGATGAATGACCGCTTACTTTGTCAGAGATAGTTTAAAAGTGGTTGGGGTCAGGGCAGCTAGGTAATGCTGCAGTAGATAGAGAGCTAGGCTTGGAGTCAGGAAGACTCAAGTTCCTGAGTTCAAATCAAACCTCTGACACTAGATGTATGACTTTAAGCAAACCATTTAACCCACACTATGTAGCCTCAGTTTCCTCATCTGTAAGAGCTGGAGAAGTTAACAGCAAACCACTCCAGTATCTTTGCCAAGAAAACCTCAAATGGGGTCATGAAAAGTCAGATGCAAGTACACAATGATAATAACAACAGAAGGTAGTGTAGGCAGCAGATAAGAGTGCCAGCTCTGAAGACAGGAAGATTCAACTTTCTGAGTTCAAATCCATCCTCAGACAATTACTGGCTAGGTGACCCTGGAAGAAGAGTCAGACATGACTGAAAAACAACCGAATAATAGCAAACATGGTTAAGGTTAGGGTTGGCTGGATTATCTCCGAGATGGATCCTCCAAACACAGCTCTTCGTCCAGTGACGATGTCCCTCTTCTCTAAAAGCTCCCTCTTGCTTCACAATTAAATAAAAAGTTTGGGATTTGGCATTTAAAGCCCTTCAAATTTGGCTTTAATCTAGCTTTCCCTGCTGAAGACCCATCAGTCCCTTTTTAGTAATCTACATTATGGCCAAATTAGCCTATTTGTTGCGACCCAAACATGACATTTCATTTATTCAGTCTCCACATACAGGGCTCTCCTGTGGTTGGAACATTGTCCCTCCTCAGCTCCAACTCTCAAAAGCCTTAGCTGGCTTTCTCAACTCAACCTCCAGATATACAAAGCCTTTCCTAGCACAGTACCTAGCTTATGATGAATGTTTAATAAACGCATAATCATTCATTCATCCATTTCCTTATTCCCTCTGTTGTTAGTACCTTATTCACCCCTACCCCCCACATTTATATTGGTTCATCTGTGTTCATGTTCTTTTTTTCTAATAGAATATAATCTACTTGGAGGCATGGAATGTCTTGTTTTTGTCTTTGTATCTCTGACACATAGTAGGCATTTAAGAAATGCTTGCTGAATGGCTCCCTTCTAATTTTGGAATCCTGTGATTCCAATGAGTGCAGGCCTGGCTGGCCCAGAGTTAAAGGGGCACTTCTTGTCTCAAGCCACTTTAACACACACCTTCACACAAAAGTCCTTCTGGTAAAGGTGGCAAGCAGGGGAGGCAGAAGCTACCAAATCACAGGAAATGAACAGGAAATCTATAGTAACTGTCCTTTTACAGACACTATAACATACTTTCCTCATTTTTTTATTCCAATCCAGTAACCTGATTTTCTCCTCCCTCTCCCTGCAATCATAAAGATGCCAGTGGTTAGATAGAGATAAGCATAAATTTATATTAGAACAGTGAGCCAAACCTCTGCCTAAAATGTTAGGAATTTTCTTAGCTGGGGGCTCTGAGCTACTGTAATTGTAGACTTAAACTTTTTTTTTTCATGTGAGTTCCAAAAAGCAGCAGAAGAGGAGACTACATAGACCTGAAAAGTCTTTATACTCTTCTTATGAAAACACAATTAGCCAACTATTCTGAAGTGACTGTTTTTATTTCCAGGGACTAGGAAGAGAGCACAGTGACAAGGATGTCAGGCCAGCTGCACGTTCCAGAGTGACATTCATAGCCACTGGAGTTACATATCCATACTAGCTTTTCTTTCTTAAGCCAAATAGAATAATCTGATCCCCTTCTAAGTCTAATCCAGCCCTTCTTGTGTCCTTCTGACCTTCTCTTTACTCAATTTATGTTAATTGCCCATTGGAAGAATTTCTGAACATAGCACAAAGTCACTGCACCCAGGGACTAGTTTTCCCAGTAAGATTTTCCATTTGTTTTTGAGATTAAATTTTTTATATAATTGATGTGATTCCTCTCCATTGCCAAAGCCACCCTGCATTCATTTTCTACATATTCCATTTATACATTAATTTGTAGATGGACTCCCTCACCCCATTAAAATATAAGCTCCTTAAGAGCAGAGCCTATTTTTTTAGCTTTTTATTTTCAAAATATATGCACAGTTTTCAACATTCACCCTTGCAAAACCTTGTATTCCAAATTTTTTTCTCCCTCCCTTCTCCCACCTTCTCCCTTAAACAGCAAGCAATCCAATATATATGTGCAATTCTTCTATACATATTCCACAATTATCATGCTGGACAAGAAAAATCAGATCAAAAAGGGGAAAAAAAAAACAAAAAAAAGCAAGCAAATAACAACAAAAAAGGTGAAAATACCATGTTGTGATCCACATTCAGTCCCTGTTTTATTTTTCTGATTCTTAGCCCAACGCCTGGCACACAACAAGCACTTAAAAGACGCTCGGCGATTGCCCAATGGAGGGATAAGATGGGCTCTGCTTGCCGGCTTCCAAAGCCCCATCCTCATGGACCAGGAATGATCCCTGGATACATTTACAGTTTGTTTGTTCTCTGGCTCTTTTCCTTGGTGCTCAAACAGTGAAAGATGGAGTCAGACATGAACCTTGACGTTTGCCATTTCTGAGAAATAGTTTCCTTGCACATGCAGAGGCTGAGAGGAGAGAGACGGCAGCCCAGAGCCAGCTGGGTATGAGGCTGGGGTGCCAAAGCTTGCTGCCTGGTTCCATCAAACTCCGAGCACTCCCCTCTGGCTCCGTTGGCTCGACCATCTGTGCTAAGAAGGGCCTCCCTCTCTAGAGGCTGCTGGAGTCGAAGTAACCTAACTTTCTATGACAATTGTTTCCTCTTATTAATTTGCAAATTTACAGCATGATGAAGAAATGCGTACAGTGCTCTACTTTGCATTAGACTGGCTTCTGGCTTTCCAGCAGTACAAGTGAGTCACTTTTCCTTTGACAGTCTCCTGGGTGAATTTTCTCAAAAGCCTAAACCTTTTTGAAGAGTTCTCTCTGCTTTCTAATTTGCATTTATGATTGCCCACCTGCAAGCTATTAGGGAGGAACTGCCTTCCCGCCAACTTCTATTGGACACCTACTACATGCAAGCAGTGGATGACACAGACAAGTGATAATGACCTTGACCCTGCCCTCCAGAAGTACAGTACTGAAGAGCAGGCGAATTACTGGAATAAAAGAAAAATGGGATCAGCCCCAAAGCGTGCAAAAGGATGACCAAGAACGTCAGGCTTTCGAGGACTGGCAAGGTGCTCACTGTGCTTTGCAATTGGTTGAAGGCAAACTCATTAAGCTGGATGGGAGGAAATAAAGACGAACTTCTGTGAAGTTTTTCAGCAAAAAACTCTTTTTTTCCCCTAAGAGCTGCAATAAAAATTTATTTGTATTTTTGATTCTGGGAAAGCAGAGATTACCTAGGATATATTCATGGGCATATATGTGAATGGGGCATTTCATTGCATACCCATGAATTTTTTTAAAAGCATTTATTTATCGTTCTGATTCTTAAGTTCATTATTCTTTCCCTGCAACATGCTGGCTCCAGCCTCAATTAGCAAGAGTACTTTATTGGTATCTTCATGATAACAGGAAAATTCAAGGAAGTCTCCGGCCACACGACTTGCCATCCACTGCTTCACAAAATTCTGAACTTATTGAAGGAAAAGTATAAGAGGCACCCCCAATGGGCACACATACCCAACAGATAAGATTACACATTTATCAGTCTTAGGGTGATTTGGATATATTAATCTAGTGGTTTTCTTCCAAATAAGACACCTTCCTTTGCATACACCCTGAACCTTGCAAATTACCATCCTAATTTTAAGGCCTGGAAATTAAGACTCCGGGAAGTAATTCACCTAGGAGTGTCATAGCAGGCTACAGCTTTGGATATAAAATTTGCCACCTGAGTAGCCTTTTCCATCTCTTAGTCACTTGAAGGACAGATAATGGAGCCTATCTTCCTCTTGTCCCTATCCACAAGATGGCTTCCATCAGCTGAGGAGTTCACATTGTCCATAGATGGTGAAGGCAGAGCAGTTCTGCTGTTTATATCCCTGCTATCTCGGAGGCAAGAAGCTGGGTATCTGGGGAAGCTCAGGTCTCCTCGTCTGCCTGTCAGAACTATTACCATATTAAGAATACACAAAGTAGGTAAAGTGGGGGCACTCCAAGGGGATGAAGCCATTTATTTTACTTCATCCAGAACCGATTTTTAAAATATTTAGGCTTTTGATGATGCAAATGTTTTGCTAGGAGGTTTCAGGAATAATATTTGGGGGGGTGGAGAAGTAAAAGGACTATTTCTCAGAGCAAAAAATCTAGCAATGGAAGGGAGACTCAGAGATCAGCAAAATCAACTTCCTCATTTGAATGAGAAAAAAACTAAGGCTGAAGGGCTTAAAGGCAGGTGGTAGCAGAGCAGAAATTTAAGTCAGGTCCCTAGGCTCTATATTTCTATTACATGTCACCTAGTTTCCAAGTTCTCTAGAAAAGGGAAACAAAGCTACTTAAATTTTTTTTTTATCATCCCAAACTGGATTCTCAAATGAAAGTAATTCTCAAATCACTAGAGTAGGACTTCTTTTCCATCCAGTAACACTCCTCCCAGTGGCAGGGATATCAGTCTTATAGCCAAAAGAAGCCAAAAAGAGGGAAAAATCTATAGGCACAAACATACTATTAGGATTTTGTTTTGATAGGGGCAAAGAATTGACTATCACTCAGGGAATAGCTGAGCATTATAGTAAATGAATGTAATGGAAAATGATTGAAAGACAATGGTTTCAGAAAAACTTGGACAGACGTATGCACTGATGCATGGAATTGGGAGAACCATTTATACAATAACATCAATATTCTAAAGACAAATAACTTTGAAAGACTTAAGAACTCGGATCAATGCAATGTTCATCTGTGATTCCATAGGACTAATGATGATGCAAATTATTCACCTCCGGCCAAAGAAGTGATGTTCTCAAGATGCAGAATAAGGCATATGTTTTTGACTCAACTAATGTGGAAATTTGCATTGCCTGATTATACATATTTATGACAAAGTCTTTGTTTCTTTTCCCCCTCCAATGGGAGGGAAGATGTAGAATGTAGAGAAAATATTTGTTTATTGAAATAAAATAATTTTTTAAAAGAGTATACAGAAAAAAACACTGAAAAACACTGAAGAGTTTTTCTTGGGTATCATTATCCAGACTGAGGCTGACCAAGTTCTATTCCTCTATCTCACAGTTAAAAATGCTCAGAAAGCTGCCATCTTGTTTCTCATTAAGCCAAGGAATAATTCAGTCCTACTGGTACGAACTGCCTAATGTGAAATGAATGCCTACTGTGTGTTCAAAACCCCATTATATACTGAGGAATTTAGCAAACATTTACTAAGGGCTCACTTATGCAGGGGACTGTATTGGATACCAAGGATAAAGGAACAAACCAAAATAATCCCTGTCCCCCATGAGCCTATAGCCCACTGGGTTTATAAACAAGTCCACAAATAATTAAATACAAGATAATTCTATGAGGGAAAGAGCAGGAATAGATGGAAGGATCAGAGATGTAGGAAATGGCAAAGTAGTTGAGCCTTAAAAAAAAAAAAAAGGATCCTAAGAAGTAATTTTGAATGAGCCCTCTAGGCATGAAGGACAGCCTGGACAAAGGCACAGAGATGGAAGATAGCATGTCCCATTCAGGGAGCATTTTAAAAAGTTACTTTAGCTAGAATAGAGATGAAGTTGGAAAGGTAGGCTGGGTTTGAGACTGTAGAAGGCTTTAAATGAAACTCAGGAGTTTTTTTATTCTAGTATTTTATTCTAGAAGCAGAAGGAAGCCCCTAAAGGTTTTTTATTATTATTATTTTTTTAATTTTATTTTATTTGCATAACATATGTGTGGGTAATTCTTCAACAATAACCCTTACATAGCTTTCCGTTACAAATTTTTCCCCCCAACTTCCCCACCCCTTCCCTAGATGGCAGGATATCCACTACATGTTAATTAGGTTAAAATATTGGCAAATCGAATATATGTATACATATTTCCAAACTTATCATTGTTGTGCAAGAAAAATCTTATCTACACAAATGATGTATTAGATAAAGGAAACACAATGTAAGCAAACATCAATCAAGGAGTATGAGAATGTTATGTTGTGGTCCACATTTCGCATCCCTCTCTCTGGGTGTATATGGCTTTCTTCAGTGAACAATTGGAGGCGGTTTGAAACATATCATTGTTGAAGAGAGCCATGTCCATCAGAATTGTCATATAGTACTGTTGTTGCCGTGTATAATGATCTCCTGGTTCTGCTCATTTCACTCAGCATCAGTTCATGTAAGTCTCTCCAGGCCTCTCTGAAATCATCTTGCTGGTCATTTCTTACAGAACAATAATATTCCATAATATTCATATACCATAATTTATTCAGCCATTCTCCAATTGAAGGGCATCTATTCAATTTACAGTTTCTAGCCACTACAAAAAGGGCTGCCACAAACATTCTTGCACATGTGCCCCTAAAGGTTTTTGAGCAGAGGAGTGACATGGTCAGACTTGTCAGAAATATGACTTATAGGAGACTGAAAATAGTAAGACCATTGAGGAGTCTATAGCAATGGTCTAAGTGAGAAGTATACATATAGTATAACTGTACGAATTAAGTGGGAATGGGCCTGTGGGAAAAGCTCTGGCTCCACATTTAAATCCCATTTCTGGTCCTTACCTACATGAGTGATTTTAGGCAAGTCACTTCCATTAACTCCTATTAGCCTTAATTTCCTCAGTGGTAAAGAAGGTTTGGTTGAGATGGCTGCTGAGTTCCTATTCCATCTCTATATCAATAATCTGATAACGTGAGCTTGTCTTGGAGCCAGTGAGATGTGGCGAATGGGCAGGGTGGGTCAGAGAGAAGAATCAAGGAATCCCCTGAAGCTGGGGGCTTGGATGACTGGAAAAATGGTGGTATACTTTGCCAAACTGGGGAAGTTTTGAGGAGGGATAGATGGTAGTGGAAGGGATGGCAAGGCAATCTAAGGAGTTCCATTTTGGATGAGCTGAGTTTGAAATCCCAATGGCACATCCAAGCGGATGTCTGCCAGGCAAACTGGGCTAAAATTCAGGGGAGAGATCTGGGCTAAAATGCTCGCATTGCAACTTGACACAATACTTCTAGCCTGTCGTAATGTAACAGATGTAAGGCTAGAAGGAATTTAAGAACTCATCTAGTCCAAATCTCTAATTTATAAGTGAGGAAACTGAGATGTAGGGAGGCTAAATGACTTTGCTACAGTCTCTGCCCTGCCTCTGCCACATCGTGTGGGTCTCACAGAGATAGTTAAGAAGAAGATTGGGAATTTGAACTCAGGTCCTTTGATTCAGAATCCTCCATAAGTGAGTGGTTATCATTAGACTGGGAGGGCAATGCCCTCCTATTGTATACCATCCTCACAGCCGCTTTTCAAAGGCCATGGCTTTCCTTCCTGTACTGCTGTCACTTCATCCATGTACAATGAAATGGGCAGTTTTCCAGCCCTGCTCACAGAGAGGCCCCCCAATCATTGGGAAGGCACAGTAAATTCTTAAGTGGCTGCTTATTAATAACATTGTAAGTTTACATTAGAGCACCTTTCATCCAAGGAGGCTGGCCAACAGCATATATGAGAAATCCTTTCGGCTGGAGTGGAACAAGGCCAGCTGGCATCCCCTTCCCTCAGGGGCTTGGCTTGGGGGAGTTCTGGCTCCAGGCACACCCTTCTAAACTTGTCAAAGGCTCTTATTAATATCCATGATGATGGGCTCAACACAAACCCAGCAAAACGAGGCCAAAGAGAAAGACAACCCCACAGAGCTTTGGAAAGTAAATGCCAAAGAACTGGGGGATTAGAGGGGTGGAGTGAGGGATGGAGGGGTTGACCAAGACAAGGGGTGTGGGAAAAAGACCCATTGCTCTAGATTGATGCAGACACAGAAGGGGAAGAGCAGTTCCAGAAGAGATTCAGCTCAGATCAAGCAAGCAGAGAGATCTCCTACAGGGAGAAGATGAGAGAGAGACAAGGTTCTGGCTACAGTTCTCCAGTTTTATCTCCAAGCCAGGCTTTGGGGTTTTGTTTTGGGAGAAAAAGCAATCCTCCCAGCTTTGTAGCTGAGACAGGAAGGAGGGAGGTAAGCAGGGAGAAAATAACATTTCCTCATTTCACATGATGTTGGAAAGAAGCCCTTGATGAATTGAATTCACATGGTCCATGGGGGTAATGGGTTTGAAAATGGTTTTAATATTTGTTCTGTTTCAGGTCAACAATGCATGGCTTGAAGTCACAGAGTGAGCCCAATGGCTGATGACTGTTGCCATTCCTACTTGTCCCCATCCATAAGGTTACCCAGCCAAGTGTTCTCTTTGAAGAAGTCACTTAATGAATATTTGATTGAACAGCAAAAAGACTGTGAAAAATTCTCAGAAATGTAGGCTAACAGGAACAAGTATCAAGGCACACCAACTGTCCTTCCAAATGAGGCTCAAGCGACTTTAACTCACTCATCTATAAAATGAAGGTTATCTGCACCGAACTCTACAAATCACAATAATGCAGCCTCTCTTAAAAAGGATACAGATAGGGATGAATGGACCTGTGATTTCATTGATGTCGGGAACTCCCAGGTAAGGAAGCTCCTTCTACCAATGCAGGTCAGCACTTTCTCTGTGATTTAAGAGTCACAGAAAGTTGCCTAGAGCAATGAGAAGTTAGGTCCCTTGCTCAGAGACCCAGAGCCAGTGTGAATCAAAGGCATTTATCTTCCTACTACTGTATGCTATTCTAGCTCCTCAGAGTAAAAGGGAAAAAATAACTGATGGTGGCGAATTTTTCTTGACTGATGGGAACTTATCCCTAGAAGGATATTGTCATAAAGAGGTGTATCTTGTTTTAGGGAGAAGACTGGAATCATTAAAGGTCCTGCTTGATTTCCCAGAGGAATTCAATCTATTGTCCTCATGTTCAGGCAGCTGGATGGGATAGTGGATAGAACATTAGGCTTAGGATCTATGAGACCTAAGTTCAAACCCAGCTTCAGACACTTACCAACTGTGTGATCCTGAGCAGATTACTTAAGTTTTTCTTTGCCTCAGCTTATTCAAACTGTAAAATAAGGATAATAGTAACACCCAAAACACAGGGTTGTTATGAACATCAAATGAGATCATATTTGTAAAGTGCTTGGCATAGTGCCTGGCACATAGTAGGTGTTAGTAAATGTTGATTTCCTTCCATTCTTTTCTCCCTGTTCAATTCTAAAAACGTTTCATTGTCCACCTAAAGAAAGACAAGCTCTTTGGGCTGTCCATCCAACTCCCATGTCCGTAGTGAGATCTAAAACTACTCAGTCCTAGTCTAGACAAGGCATTCAACACCTACTTAGTTCTTTCTGTGCAGATGGGCAGATCAAGCAGAGGTCTGGGGTGTCAGGAACACAGAGTTCAAATCCTGTCTCAGATATTTACTTGTTCTTTGACTCTGGGAAAAGAGTCTCCTCTTCTGTAATGGGAATATAACTCACCCAAGGGTTGTTGTGGGGTTCAAAGAAGATAACTATGTAAAGTATTCTGTAAACCTAAATCATTATTATATAAATGGTGGTGGTAGTAATAGTAGTAGTAGTAGTTGGAGTAGTAGTGGTGGTGGTGGTAGTAGTAGTAATAACTAATAATAGTATTAGTAGTAGTGATAGATGGTGGTGGTAGTAGTAATAACGATAACTAATAGTAGTAGCGGTGATGGTAGGTGATAGTGGTGGTGGTGATAGTGGTAGTAGTAGTAATAATTAGTAGTAGTAGTGGTGATGGTAGGTGATAGTGGTGGTGGTGATAGTGGTAATAGTAGTAATAATTAGTAGTAGTAGTGGTGATGGTAGGGGATAGTGGTGGTAGTGGTAGTAGTAGTAGTAGTAGTAATTAGTAATAGTAGTGGTGATGGTAGGTGATAGTGGTAGTGGTGGTAGTAGTAGTAGTAGTGGTGATGGTAGGTGGTAGTAGTAGTAGTAGTAACTAATAGTAGTATTAGTAGTGATGATAGATGGTGGTGGTAGTAGTAATAATAACTAATAGTAGTAGTGTTGATGGAGGCGGTAGTGGTGGTAGTGGTAGTAGTAGTAATAATTAGTAGTAGTGGTGATGGTAGGTGGTAGAAGTAATAATAATTACTACTAGTAGTGATGGTGATAGTAATGGTAGTAATAGTAGTAGAAGTAGTGGTAGTGGTAATAGTAGTAAAAACAGTAATAACAGTGGTGGTGGTGATAGTAGTAGTAATAGTAATAAGCAAGGTTTGATGTCTTCAGCACAAAATTATTTGCAATCAAGAATATCAGGAAGCCTCCACCATCTACAGGAAATTCCTTTTCCACTTGGAGTCTTTTCCAAAATGGTGGCAAATACCTTTGGCAAACATATATTTTCTTGTTTCCTGTCTTACTTCATGTAAATAGACCAAGGGTTGTCAATAGTCTTAAAAGGTTACAAGTAATAGAAAACCACGTCTCTAAAAATTTCAAGTTGAGGATAACCCAATGATGTATCAGAAAAGCCCAAGATGGCTGTAAGACATGACAAGTAAGGCAAGAGACATAATGCCAAAGACACCTTCAGTGAGAAGGATGATGGGAAGAGGTGGGCTAGTTAGTCCCTTGCCATTACTGACATCCAGGTAATATCAAGAGGTCCAGAGGCAGGCCCCCCATAGGTGAGCCCTCCATTTAAGATCTACAAAAGTCCATGGACAAGGTGACTCATGATAAGAAAGTAGTAGTAGTAGTAGTAGTAGTAGTAGTAGTAGTAGTAGTAGTAG
>JAJPUD010004755.1:46327-102461 GCA_023553655.1 Myrmecobius fasciatus | reverse complement strand
GTAGTAGTAGTAGTAGTAGTAGTAGTAGTAGTAGTAGTAGTAGTAGTGGTGGTGGTAGTAGTAGTAGTAGTAATAGTAGTAGTAGTAGCACAGTAGCAGTAGCAGTAGTCATAGTAACAGAAGAAGGAAGAAGAAGAAAGGGAGAAGAAAGAAGAAAGAAGAAGGAAGAAGGAGGAAGGAGGAAGAAGAAGAAAAGGAAGAAGCTGTAATCTGCACTGATGGAGGGAACGCCCCATCACTAAGGTTACCCAGAAATCATTGATTTAGAATAAGAAAAGACTTTAGAACATTATATGGTCCAACCTTCTCATTTTGCAGATGAGGAAGCTGAGACTCAGAAAAATGAAATGCTTTCTTTGTCCAATATCACACAGGTAATGATGAAAGTGATGCTTTTAATGATAAGTAATCCTATTTGAATACCATTGTAAGATCTGCAAAGCATTTTATGTATGTTAACTCAATCTGACCCTCCCATCTACCTTATGAGGTATTATTTCTAATTTTTTTTTAAACAAATGAAGAAACTGAGATAGAAGTTGTGACTCACAAGGCAGCTGTCTGAGGCAGGATCTGAACTCAGCTCTTCCTAACTCTCAGCCTTGCTTTCTATCCTCTTTGTTTATTATCTAGCTTTCAGCAAGTAGCAGTCAAAATTTGGAGCAGGACCTTTGACTTCAGACTCAAGAGTTCTCTCGGATGAATTAAAAAAAATCAATTAAACATGGAAACCTATGGAACAGCTACCTGTCTGGCTTGGCTGCAATCTCACTTGAAGAAAAGGATCAAGCCTGAACATTATTCACATCCCTTTTTGAAGATTTTCTTAAGCATAAGATGTCTTGTGTTTTCTCTGCCTTCTTTTTCTCCTGAGTACTCAGCAGATAGTACACAGTGAAATATTTGTTTTCCTCTTTGATGTTTGGAAAATTTCTTGCAAATTCAATATATCCAGATCACATTAGAGTTACTAGCTCAGACACTCAATTCTCAGCAGCCAAACTCTTCAGAGTTTTGAACTATTTTTAAGACCTTCAAGGACACACCAGAGTCCTATTTAGGGAATCCCAGATAAGCAGCCAAATTGACAGATTGAAAGTAGGGCAAGTTCAAGCTCGTTTGATCAATCACACCCAGTAAGTTGCTATCTACCTGTCCTCCCTCCACAGCCCATTCCAATAAGAAAGCTGACAAGGGCAGATCAAGACTATTCTTAGAACAACTGCACCTTCACCTTTGTTTTCTAACAAGATGTATTTTCAAAACAGGCTCAACCTGAATAGGAAACAAGACTTGGATCCGCCATATTGATGTCCACAGAGCAGCTTCTGACCAACTGGTGGTTGAGAATGAATGCAAGAGATAGATCCACACTATATGTGGGTAGGTCTGTGACCACTGGAAGAAAGGCGGGCTGGAGGGTATGGATGATACTTTAAATGTCAAAGCAGCTGGAGGCTGAAGTCAGGGGCAGGCCCGATACACAAAGTATAGTGGGGAAAAAGCTGGATTTGGAGTCAGAAGACATGGGTTGGAATCTTGATTCTCCCTACTTATTATCTGTGGGGTCTTCAGCAAATGACTCCACCTCTGTTTCCTCATTTGTAAAATTAGGGGAAGGGAACAGATGACTTATTTAAACTCTTTGAGGTTTAAATCTGTGATCCCTGGCTGAGGTGATGTGGGATGCTTTTATATAGTGAGTTTCTCAAAAGAGGGAAAACTGAAGAAAGGTCTGTTGGGAAAAAGTCTGACAAGAAGAGCTCTGTAAAGCAAAGCAGATGGCAAGGCTGGCATTTCTCTGGGGGCATCCTGTCAGAAAGGCTGGATAAAGAACCCACTTTAGCCCTAATCAAAGACAATAGCAGCTTTACCACGGGGGCCGGGGGCCCTGGGCACCAATGAATTCACTTTCCTGGGGGAGAAAAATTAGAACAAAACCTCAAAGAACAGGAGCCCAACTACTAAGAATCCTCAAATAAGCAGGATGCTCTTTTAACTTTTAGTAAGAAGAGGCAGATGCGAAGAAGGGAAGAGATGTTACAGATTTAATAGGCAATAGCTATTTACAAATAAATTGCCCAAGTGAACCAAGAACTTATAGCTTCTAGGGGTGTGCCTAGGTGAAGGGTATCATTCAGCAGAGAGCTACTTTTCTTTCTTTTTTTTTTTAAATAGTATTTTCTTTTTCCAGATACATACAAAGATACTTTTCAACATTCCACTTTGTAAAACTTTGTTCCAATTTTTTTCCCTTCCTCCTTCTCTCCCCCCCTTCACAAAACTACAAGAAAGAAAATAACTTTTCTTACGTCCTGGATGGGAATCCTACTTTGGTGAAGGTTTGGAAAAGGTGACTTCCCCAGGGCCTCCCAAAATTCTAGGCGCTAAAAACAGCACTCACCTTCTTGTCACTTTGTGGTTATATGGCATAAAGAAATAATTTTATAGATCTGAGCTTCACTGTATTTTTCTTTTTAAGCTATAAAAGGAAGATGACCCTCTTGCTGTCCATTACACCTGACTAAAAAAAGCAAACAGCACCTAGTACAGTGTCTGGCCCAGAGGAAGCAACTTATTGAACAGTCATGGAAAGAGTATTGAGTCCTGGACTGGTCACATACACACAACCGGTACAAATCCCTTCATCATCTGTGGGCCTTGGTTCTTCATAGGAAAAATGAAAGTGATTAATATTGGAGAAAGTGTGGGAAAATTGGAACACTAATGCATTGTTGGTAGAGTTGCAAACTGAACCAACCATTCTGGAGAGCAATTTGGAACTATGTCCAAAGGGCAATCAAATGGTGTCTACCCTTTGATCCAGCAATACCACTACTGGATCTGTATCCCAAAGAGATCATAAAAAAGGGAATCTGATATGAATGTTATGGAATATTATTGTTCTGTAAGAAACGACCAGCAGGAGGATTTCAGAGAGACCTGGAGAGACTTACATGAACTGATGCTGAATGAAATGAGCAGAACCAGGAGATCATTATACACGGCAACAACAAGACTATATGACGATCAATTCTGATGAACGTGGTTCTCTTCAACAATGAGATGATTCAAACCAGTTCCAATTGTTCAGTGATGAAGAGAGCCATCTACACCCAGAGAGAGGACTATGGGAACTGAATGTGGTTCACAACATAACATTTTCACGCTTTTTGTTGATGTTTGCTTGTATTTTGTTTTCCTTTCCAGGTTTTTTTTTCCTTCTGGATCCATAGAACTGTATAAATATATATATATATATACATATGTATATATATATATATAGGATTTATCATATATTTTAACATATATAACATGTATTGGACTACCTGCCATCTAGGGGAGGGAGTGGGGGGAAGGAAGAAAAAATTTGGAACAGAAAGCTTTGCAAAGGTCAATGTTGAAAAATTACCATGCATATGTTTTGTAAATAAAAAGCTTTAATAATTTTTTTTTTAAAAAGGGGCACTCTATATGTGCAAAAGTGTTTGTAGCATCTCTTTTTGTAGTGGCAAAAATCGGAAATCAAATTCCCCACCAATTGGGGAATGGCTGAACAAGTTGTGCCATATAAATGTAATGGAACAATATCATGCTATAAGAAATGATGAGAAGCGGATTTCAGAAAAATCTGGGAAGATTTAAAGAAACTGATGCTGAGTGAGGTAAGCAGAACCAAGAAAATACTGTATTCAGCAACAGCAAAATTGTGCAACGATCAATCATAAATAACTTAATTCTTCTCAACATAACAATTCCAAAAGACTCGTAATAGAAAATACCATCCACACCCAGAGAAAGAACTATGAAGTTTGGATGCAGATTGAAGTGTATTATTTTCATTTTTTAAACATTTGCTTTTTTGTGTTTTTCTTTCTTGTGGTTTTTCCTTTTTGTTCTGATTCTTCTTTCACAACATGACTTATATGGAAATGTTTAACATGATTGTACAGTCTATACTGAATTGCCTACTGTCTTGGAGAGGGGGGAGGGAAGGGATGGAGGGAAAACAATTTGGAACTCAAAATCTTATAAATCTTATAAAAAATCTTATAAAAATAAATGTTGAAAACCTTCCTTATATTTAAGTAGGAAAAAAGAAAGACGAACTCAAATCCCACCATGGATACTTAGTATTAGTGACCCTGGCCAAGTCACTTAGCCTCTGTCTGCCTCAGTTTCCTCATCTGTAAATAAGGGGGGTGGATCCCATGGTCTATAGTTTTAGCTGAATGATCATGTTGTGTTTTGTTACCTCCTAAAGATAATGATCGCTAATAGCAGTGAATTTCACCCTTTTGAATCCATTAAGCATTTAAAACTATCTGCTTTTTATTTAGAAAGCTCTTTGATCCTTAGTGAGTTTTTTGAGGGATAGCAAAGGTGGTCTCCCCTCCCAGAGCTAGATGTATTTATGTGAGAGAATTCAATATTTAAGGCAATAATTGCAGGCATTTCTAATAATACTTCGAGAAGTATAAAATATTTTGCATATATTCTCTCATTTGTGTCTCTCAGTGACTTCTGCCTGAGACTTGACAATCTGGTAAATATAATCATTTCTTCAGTTACTGAACCTACCCTTGAAAATCTACCCACATCAGGAATGACTTGGCTGACGTTTTACTCTATCTGAGAGTGTGTAAATGTAGCTTTTGGGTGATGGGCCACCCTTGCCAGACCCCAAGTGGTTTGCCACATTTCTACACTTTACCCTGATGTAATTTTAGTTTCTTATTCTGTGATTGAACAGGGCTGACTTCCATCAGGACCAACTAGTTCCCAGTAGAAGAATCCGTGGATGTCTATTAAGACAATTCAAGTTCCCGACTCAGTCCCACCACTAACTCATTGTGTAATTGAGCTTTACAGACCATTAGATCCTTCCCTCCCCTCTAAAATCAAGGAGTTGAACCAAGTCTAGAGTTTTTAACTTTCTTGTGTTCTGGACCCCCCTGTAAGTCTGAGGAAGCCTATAAAGTCCTTCTCATTTACATTCGCAATAATAAATACAATAATGAATTAATAATTACATTAATAACTGAAGGAAATACTAAATTTCAGTTAGAGATTAGAGTAAATAGACACACAATATTTTTCCCCGTCCAAGTTCAAATCATCTGAAATCACCCACAAATCCCTTGGGAGGAAGTGTCTGCAACCTCCAGGTTAAGAACCCCTGCCAGAGGATGATGTTGGAGGTCAGGTGGTCTCTGATCCTGAGGTTTTTCTGCTGCACAAAGCACGACATTGCTTCTTACCTCGGCATTACTCCCCTGGTTTTTGAACCAGCAGCATGTGATCACCTAAACCATGACATTTACAAAGGCCATGCTGGTTCCAAATAATGGATGAAGTGACACATTTCATGTTTGACATAGAAACATTCATTGCTCTGTCCTCATGAAAGAGAAATAACCAAAAGGAGTTCAGATGCTGGCTGGGCAGTGATCAATAGGGATTAGATGGCTAATCAGTCCTAGGATCAGAGCTTTGGAGCCGGTAGGCCCCTCCTTTTTAGAATGAGGGAAACTGAGTCCCAGTTAAGCTAAATAATTTTTCTGGGGTCAAAGATAGTATAAAGATGGAATATGAATCCAGCCCATTCCAGCTCTAAATCAGAACATTATCACACTAAATAGCTTGGTATTAGAGAAGGGGTTCTTAAACTGGATATGTGTTCACAAATATCACACCCCCAAAGGGTTCATGGATAGATTTCAGTGTATCTGTAGACTCTGATGGAGAAAAATATATTTATTGTCATTTCCTTTGAAATCTTATTTATTTATTTGATGTTTTAAAAAATGTTATTCACATAAGGGCTTCATGGGCTCCATCAGGTTGCCCAGGGGGCATCCAGCACATAAAAAGTGGGGGGTCCCTTTACTAGGGGAGCTAGACAATGATCTAGTAGGAAAAGGTAAAATCAGAAGGAATTATCATTTTTAAAAATATACAGTCACACACACACATTCTCCCTTACTTCCAGAGACTCCAAAACAACTCACTTGAAATCAGATCCGATTCCCTGGTCATAATGCAGCACAGTTGTTTCTCAATGAAATCCTGGAACATTCATGAACTTCAGTCTCTTAGGGCTCTGGACTGATAAACGTACGCCAAGGAGCCTGAAAACTGGCCCGCTGCCCAGCTAAGAGGATATGCTAAGAATTCCCATCCCTAGTCCCTCTTAACTTTGGAATGGGTTAGGGAAAATCCATGAAGCTCTATTTAATAAAAAGAATAGGTGGTGGGTGGGTATGGAGGAAGCAGTCCAAGGGAGGGTGGGGGGCACAGTAGAAATCAGGAGGAGATCTCGGCTGCATGAAACAGGCCAGGCTGCTTGCCTCTGATGGGTCCTGAAGGGGCACAAGCATGAGAGAGATAGGGACTTAATAGAGTCTACCATCCTTAGGAATAGGAGGCAGGAGAACCGGATTGGCTGCTATTTCTCCTTCAGGCCTGCTTCAGGGATCCTGAGAGATACTTTGGCAAGGACTGGCAGCTGGATTTCCAAACTGGGTCAAACCTCAGATGGCTTTGGTGCCCGTGACTTTGATTGTCCACAAACATCTGGCTTCCTCCTCTCCATTCTCTACTTCCAGCTAGCCGGTGGCCAAATCCTTCTTGAAGAACCATATCCAAATGGGGTGGGGGTTTCAGGGCAGGGGCTGGGAGAGGAAGCTAGCTCAGGGCCAAAGCTTTCTGTCCTAGTGCCTGGAGAGCACAACTTGAAACAGACTGCACGTGAAGACATGCTCCTGCTAAGAAACACACCTTTCTGTGGCACACTAAAGGGCCTGGCTGACCATACAGCCTTTAGTTGGCCAAAGTAAGACAGGATTTTAAAATACCTGTGTGGTGCTGTCTGTTGGGACTAGCTAATGACAAATGGGAAGGGGGAAGGGAATAAGCATTTACATAACACCTACTGTGTACCCGACATTCTGCCAAATGCTTACAATTTGTGAGAGAGCTCTATTCCTAAATCCCATTTTACAGTTGAGGAAACTGAGGGAAAATGGGGTGGGGAAAGACATTTTATAGTGAAGAAACAGATATACCCAGGATAACACAGTAAACTACCTCCAGTTGGATTTGAATTCGTCTGCCTCTGAAAGAAGACCTGGTCATCTAGGGTTGTCTTTTGATTCATCCCCCCACTAAACCTGAGCTTGGGTTTCATAATGGAATAAATGCCCCCCCCACCAGGGTTCCCTGATCCCTAACCCTCCCACCTACCTCCCAACACTTGCCTTTAAACAAAGGCCCAAGTGTTCACCTCTCCCTGTCCTTCTTCCCAGAGGGACATAACATTCCCCACAGAATCCAAGTCTCAGACCCCAAACAAAGGACTCAGGGAAGGTTCCAAACTGGATGTCTGGGCTAAGAATAAGTGTCTTCGGCTGAGAAGTTCCAAGTGTCTGAGCCCACATGTGTTTTCCTATTGCACCCACAAATACAAAAGTAGGTCTGGCTGGAGTAAGAGAATGAGACAAAGTCAAAAATACGGGTTGGGGAGGAGGAGACCAGAGTGACAAGGACCAGCAGACACAGTTACTGGGGGAGGGGAAGAAGGAGTTGGAATCACAGTGCTCCTGGGGGCCATTCATTTTTTTTTTTTTTTTGGTACTAGAAGGTGCTTGAGGACAAAATTCATTCAAAAAGATGGTACCAGAAAAGAAAGAGATTCAGCGTGGGAGGCCTCGGATTGGAGTCCTCGCCTGTCCTTAGCAACAATGAGTCTTTGAAAAGATCAGCAGAAGAGACTTACTGAACTGATGCTAAGTGAAATGAGCAGAACCAAGAGATCATTGTACACAGCAACAAGAAGACTATATGATGATCAGTTATGATGGATGTGGCTCTCTTCAGTAGGGTGGTGATTCGGGCCAGTTTCCGTGGTCTTGTGATGGAGAGAGCCATCTGCACTCAGACACAGAATTGTGGGGCCTCAGTGTGAATCACAACATAGTATTTTCACTTTTTTGGTGTTGATTGCTTGCATTTTGTTTTCTTTCTCTTTTTTTCCCTTTTCGATCTGATTTTTCTTGTGCAGCATGATATTTGCGGAAATAAATATAGAAGAATTGTACATGCTTAACATATACTGGATTACTTGTCCCCTAAGGGAGGAGGGGAAAGGGGGGGAAATTGGATCACAAGGTTTTGCAAGGGTGGATGTTGAAAATTATCCATGTATATGTTTTGAAAATAAAAAGCTTAAAAAAAACCCGACTCCCCCCCCAAACAATGAGGAGTGGCAGCTAGGTGGCACAGTGGATAAAGCACCAGCCCTAAAGTCAGGAAAACCTGAGTTCAAATTTGACCTCAGACACTTAATACTTCCAGCTGTCTGACCCTGGGCAAGTCACTTAACCCCAGTTGCCTCAGCAAAATCAAAACCAAAAAACAGTGAGTCCTTGAGCAACTTATATAACTTGTCTGTGCCTCATTTTACTTATACCTGCAAGACGAAGAGGTTGGTCTGTAAGTTTCCTTTCAGCTCCAATAATAATAATAATATCAAAATTAATATTAATAACAATGTCTAGTATTTTATAGTACTTTAGGGTTTACAGAATATGTTATAACATAGTAACTTCTCTTTTTTACCCTCACAAAAACCATGTCGAATAGATGCCAATTTTTAAAAATATAGGTTTTATTATTGTTCCTAAATGAGGAAACATTGAATTTCTTCAGGTCCTGTGGCTAAAATATGTCTGAGACAGGGCTGAAACCTAAGTTCTTCATTCCTCCAAGCTTACGCTCTAGACACTCTACAATAACAAGGGTTTAGTTAGTTTTTAAAGAGAAGTCAGATACTGTCACATTTTCATCAGAATTAACAGTAACCAGCAAGCAAGAGGCTATGGAAAACCATCACCAGTCAGGTACCAGGCTTTCTATTCCTAGTTCTGCCTGATTTCTGCTTTTGATTGCTTCTCATGTTTACTAGATTGATTCATGGTGACCTTGAAATGGAGAGGGCTTTGGTTGGCGTGGTGAGAGATGTAAGCCTTGAGAGCTCCCTTGGTGCTATACGATCTTGGGTCTTGAGTGAGTCGTTTGCAAAAAGTACAGGGACTAAGAGGCAACAGGGCTTTAAAAAATAAGATAGACAGAGGATCTAAGTTCAAACATAGGGCTCATTTATGTAACCTTCTATTCAACGAGCCTACAGTACACGTGTGTATACATACACACATGTACCCACAGAGCAATAGCCCATGTGCTCAAGTGTAGAAAAACATACATGTGCATTTATGTAAACACAGTACAAGCATATCATGAACATGTTTCATACATAAACAGTAAAGTGAGCACTAAATGCATGCTAAGACATGTATGTAAACATGTAACACATAAACACAAATACATATAAACTGCATACATATGATCGTGTGTGCAAGTACATGTGTGTACTTTCCTGTACCACATATACATATATAAATGCAAACAAACATATAAATATATTCATGCATACATATATACACACATATATATATACAGTTTATTGATATTTAGATGTTTTCAGTTGTGGCAAGCTGATATAAATGCATCTTATACATAAGTAGTTTATTTACATGTTGTCCCCCCCCATTAGAATGCAACCTTCTTGGGTCTCAGGTTTTGATGTAAAATGAAATGGTTGGTGTCCCTTTCAATTTTAAACCTATGATCCCATGAGCTGCCAAGTAGAGATGAGAATACTTAATCTACATCACATCATTAGGGCCCAATAATAACAGTTTGCATTTATGTAAGTTATAACTATCAAGGACTTTCATATACATAATCAAATGAGGTAACGTCCTTCAAGCATTTTGCAAGCCTTCAAGCACTCTATAAATACAAGCTATAATGATAATGGCCTCATTGGTCTGAAGAAATAAGGGGTACAAGTATTTCTACTCTCATTTTACTGGGGAGGACACTGAAGCTTAAATGAAAAAAAATCTAAGGTCCCTGACACAAAGCAAGGGCTTAATAAATGTTTGCTGCCTTGACTTAACTTAAAGTCCTTTATTAATAAAAACTTTTATTTGCCAGAACAAACGAGGTGACTTTAAAAAGCCACACAGGATAGGGGATTTTCAAGCCCAATGCTGTGTCCCCTCACTAAGGAGGAATGGAGCCAGAGTCTTCTGGCTTTGAAAATACAGCTTTAGCTCATTTTTCAGGTCTGTACCGGTCACAGTTATAAGAACTTCACTGCATGGATATTGTGAGGTTGGGAAAAAGCAGCTGCTTTTAGACTTTGGGACTAAAACACCTTTTCTGACATGAAGGGAAGGGAAAGGGAGAAGCCCTCAAGGCTGCTGAAGATGTCGTCTGTCATTGATACAAAGGAAAAACCAGGTGGACTGAATCATGAGAAGGGGAGAGGGGAAAGAAGAGGGGGGCCCAATTTTTCTTAAAAAGCCATATCTCCCACCCCCCAAGCTGAAATATTCCATATGGTGGCACAAGTTGAGCCCAGGAACTTTTCAGGAACCAATCAGGGATGGGATTGTAGATCACGAGGCAACATTTTGGAGAGCTGGGAGAAAAACATGTCAAGGAATTGGGGTAAGGAGGGCAGGGTAAAAGTACCATACTGCCTGCTCCAACACACACACATACATATATTTTCTCTCTCCCTCTCCCTCTCTCTCCTTTTCTCTCCTGTCTTTCTATTTCTCTCTCTGTTTCTCACCAAAAAGAACCAAAAGAGAGATCAGGGCTAAATCACCATTCTGACTTGAATCCTCCAGTTAGCTAAATGTAACTTGTCAGCTGCCAAAGTCAGAACAGGTCTTTAAAGACTCCTGAGCTCCGACAGCCTTTAATGATCTTAATTGCTCCATCCATTCCCTTTCCCTTTCTACAGGAACAGTAGCTCTAGACAAGGAAGAGCACTTTTATCAATTAAACAAATTGAAGATAGGGTGGGGGAAGGGCAGAATGGAAAGGAGAAGTCAATTTTAGTTTCTAGTGTAAATAGAATTTGAATTTAGCATCGAAAGAGACATGGTATGTTTTGGACCAGTGAACTCTGCTGTTCCCAGAAGTGCATCTGACGGCTCTGGGATATTTTAAGAATAAATGCTGTGCCTTTGTCTATTTTTTTTTTTTTTTTTTTTTTTTTTTTTTTTTTTTACTTTTCACCTTAGTCCAGCTCATAAGTTGCATTTTTTGTCCTATCTTTCCCTAAACTTGCACTGATTTTTTTTTGGGGGGGATAATATAATGGTCTTTTTCCCAGATCAGAATATGATTTTATTAGATTAGATTCCTTAAATTCTAGGGCTTGGTCTCTAATAAAACTTGCTAGAGCTAACAAGGCTTTTCTCTTCTGATCATGTTGATTTTTCCAAGATTTTCTATAGATTCTAAGGACTGAAAGAAATGTTTAATTTTCACATCAAAAATTCTATCATCTATGAATTGGTTACATTTCTCTAACATCTATCTATCTACTATATAGTAGATGGGTTTATTTATTTACTATATATCTAAATTTAATATCTATCTATCCATCATCCATCCATCCATTCATCCATCCATCCCATCCCTCTTCAAGGGAAGGGCAATCCATTTCCAAGCATCTGAGGACATCTGAATTTCCAAAATATAGTCCTTATTTCAAAGTTGAGACTTACTCCCCGATCCCCTGGGAGCACTATTACTGACCCATCTGCGAAAGCAATCAGAGGTGGAATAAGCTTATTCTGCCTCCAGCAAGGAAGCCAACCGGCTTCAGAGACAAGTCTGGCAAAGACAGTTTAAAAAACAGACCCAGGAAACAGATGAAAGAGCAAAGTCGATCCCTGTCTCACCCACTAGAGAGCCAGCCTGTGGTTGTTTAGATAAAGGAGCCCTCCATGGCAGGCACCCCTGAAATGTTCACCCTGGCTGTGGTCACTGAAAGGCTGGTAATATCACCAAAGGGAGTCTCTCCGTCGGGAAATGAAAACCTGGGCAGGCTGAGTTCTCCCAAAGCAGAACTGCCTAGTGAAGGATGGCACAACATCTGGGGCAAACCACATCTACTGGGAGGACCCAGCTCGGCACTGATTGTTTACAGTTCCCCAAAGGGTCCTTTGGCCTCTAGCTCTGTTCAATCCCACCAACCAGAGGAGAATTGAGATACAGAGATTTAGGCTATTTTGTAGTGACTCAATTAGGAGCTCAGGTCCAGTATTAGGTATAAGCCTCGGTTAGAATGGCAGAAGAAAAAAACAAACAGAAATAAAACAGGAGAACTGACTAGAAAAACACCACCATGAAAACAGATGTAGGTAACGACAGAGACGTTCATTTCTTACTAGACAGGCAGGCAGATTTTGGAGCTGCGTTTACCATATCTAAGACTGATTTATCAGCTGAAAAACCAAGCTTAAATGAGGCAAACAAAATCCTCCTCCCCCTTCCCCTGGAAGTTAAACACCTAACCCTCTTCCTTGAGAGCACTTAATGAATTCAACTGTCCAGATCTTCAACAACTGCCTCTGTAGTCACAGTCAGATAGCTGAGCTAGAATCAGCTTTCTCCTAAAGCAATCCTCCTCCTCAAGCACAGGGGCTTAAGCTTTTGATTTGGGGAGGACTTCCTGCAGCTATGACACACAATTTAACAATTAACCTTTCCGGCATGAAGCTAAGAAGAGTAGAAAGGGGGGGGGGGGAAGAAGAGTAGAAGGAAGGGAGGGGTGGGGGGGTAGGGGAGAAGTCGCCCTAACAGCATTTTAACCAAGTTAATATGTCATACTTTGGGCTCCTACCAAAATACCATCTGCAAGAAGGCTCTTTCTCTCTCTCTTCCCCCCCCCCCCCCGCTTCGACCCAGCCAGCCGGTCCAACTTAGGGAACGCGAGCTCGTTTCTTACTTGCCTCCGGTGAGGATGAAGATGGGCGCAAGAGGTCCGGAGCCTCCCCTCCGCTGGTCAATTACTACAGTTTACTTTGCTCTGGCGCCGGACTTCCCAGAAAGCAAACCAGTGGCCGGTGAAAGGAAGCATCTTGTTTTCCCCCTGGCCAGGACCGTTCCCCCGATTGGAAGCCAGGAAGAGCCGGAGCCCTCCCGAAGCCACACACGTACGGAGGCGAATGTGGCATCCGAGGGCAGCTGGCTTGCGTGGCCCAGGCGAGCTCCGGCAGCCTCCCCTGAATTCGGAGCCCAGCTCCGCGGGGGGTTCCTCTTGCCTCCGTCCCCCTGCCCTCTTCCAAGCAGATCCAAAGGAGTCCAGCGGCCTCCCCCCTCCTCGCCCTGCCCTTCCCCGCCCGCTCGCGTCTTCAGTGAGCGAGCCGACTAGGCAGCCAGAAGACGTGTACCGAGCTGTGGCAGCCCGAGACGTTTAACGAGCATCCACGTAAGCTCATCGCCAAAGAATTGTCAGCTTCGGAGCGAGCTTGCTGAGCGAGAATCATCTCTGTAGCAATGCTCCCATCCCCTGCATGCTAATGAAGCCGTGATGTCAGCAAGTCAGAGGCGCTGCATCTGGACAGTTGATTTTGCTCCCCCCTCCCTCCCTCCTAGCCCAGCCCTTCGTAATTTATTTACATGGAAATCAGGCTTCTCTCCCAAATCAATAATCCCCCAGGCAGGGCAGAGGAGAGAAATCCTCTCAACTGGCTTAGCGGTTTTTGCTCCTAGGAGCTGAGCTGCCTCGGTTCACCCCCACCCCCCTCCAGCTGTTTAAAAAAAAAAAAAGGGACATTTAAAAAGATGCTGTTTTTTCTCTTTGGAGGAGGCGATCAGATCTGGGCACGCTGACCATCCTGAGTGGCTGTTTTGGATTAAGTGCCTGCCTCTCTGTCTAGCCCTGCAAGAAGAGAATTACTGTTCCAACATTTAATAAACTGTGCTGACCATTCAAAGAACTCGGTCGTTTTTTTGCCTCCCCCTTCCAACTAACTTCACTTCAGTTCATCAGTCCTTCTTGGGGGAGTAAATGTTTGTTTGGGTTGCCTCAACAGCCCTGCTTTCCCCTTACCTCAATCTGAAAAGCTGTTGAGTGTTTTTTTTTTCCACTGGGGGAGGGGAAAAGATGTGCCAGCCTCCCCCCCCCCCAGAAAAAACGTGAAAGGCAGACACAAGCTGGGGCCATTTGGGGAGGGGGGATGTGGGTCATTATTATTTTTTCATTCCACAGATGAAGGGTTTTGAGCCTTCGAGGATTTTAACATAATAAGGAGTTTATGAATATGATTAAAAACACTCGGGGGTAGACATGGAAGGCAGGGAAACTGAGTATGTTCTCTCATGCACAGAAATGTCCCCAAGGGTCCCCAAATCCATTCAGCCACTTGCCCATCCTCTCAATCCTGTAGAACCTCCCATGATGAGGATCTCTCCCCCTACAGCTGGAGTCTCTGATGCTTCAAATGACTTTTTTTGTTCCATGTGGGGAAGTGAAATTATGCCTTTTGTTATATGTAATTGTATTAAGAATGCTTTAATAACTTCTCTCAAGTTCACAGAAGCCCTTTCATATTTGGACCTGGAATAACTTTTCACTCACAGAAATAGACTCTAACAATATAAGAAGGTGAGTAATGCATTACTTTAACCTTTATTGCTCATATAACTCAGATGGGGGGGGGAGTTGTGTGTGAAAGAATGACCTTTATTATCTTTTCTACCTCAATGACAAATGTTACCTCTTCAGATCACTTATGGACCAGTGAAGTGGTAGAACACAGGCCACAATTGAATTGGATCTGTAACTTTGGCCAAGTCATAGTAAAGGATGATCAGAAAAACTATGGATTTTCAATCTGAGGCCTTGAGTTCAAAGGCTGCCTGTGACACTTAGAACTCGGCCTTCTTAAATTACTTAAACTGCCACATCCTCAGTCTTTTCATTTTTAAAATAAAGATCCTGGACAAGATGATCTCTAAGGTTCCTTCTTGATCGAAATCACAGATAAATTTACTTGAATTTTCAGCAGTGAAACAGACATCATACAGTCTATTTTAGCTACATTATCCATTTATTAGGATAAGATAATATATATAAAAACACTTAAACATCAAGGAGCTAAACACTGTATAAACATATGCATATATTTACATGTATCTATATTTTTATACAAGCATAAAATGATGTATTTACAAATGTATTAACATAAAATAGATAAATATGGATAAATCGTTAAAGTTTTTTAAGAATGAAGTTATCCATCTATCTAGGATAGTATAAGGTAGTTTTCTCTGTAGAAGTAAAAGGCCTGATCCAATGGATGTCCATCCTACATTTATCCGAAGGCTCCATGATTCCAGTTCTGTGGGCACTTCCTGTCCAGCTTAGGATTGTGACATGGAAAACTTAGTAAACATCTAAAGGAGAAACATGAGATTGTGGATACAGTGCTAAACTCACAGTTAAGAAGGCCTGGACTTGAATCTTGCCTCTGACACCAACATTTTGGGTATTACCTCTGCCTTCTCCTATATAAAATTGGCATAACAGTGTCTATATTACCAGCTTCCTAAGGTTTTGGGGACTCACCAATGAACTAACATGATGGAAGCTACTTTACACTACTGAGTAAAATTATTGCTATTATTATTAGGCAATGTAATGAATCGATAGGGCCAAAAAGATTCCACCTTTGGTGCCTAATTTTTAGCTGTGGCCAGGATGATTGATCAGTAACATTCAAAATCGTTCCAGCTTGATGGGATATACCTCTGGGGACTTATTCTTTTCTCTGTAGTTTTTTTTTTTTGGGGGGGAAGACAGGCAATATAAAGGTATACTACTTCTGTGATGAACTGGAGTCAGTTTTAATGAGAAGCAAGGGGAAAATCAAGATGACTTCCTGAAGTCCCTTATGACTCCATGATTGTACACTCAGCTATATGAGAAAACAGTCAGATGATCCTTTGCATAACAACTCACATTATTAAGGTCAAAATCCCTTTGTCAACATTTCCTTATGGCAACCGTTATGATCCTGGGGTTCATACTGTTCCAGATAGCTAGTGATGGCCAAAGGAAGAAAACTGTTTCTCAGATTCAAAGATAATACTGTGTTAAATAGGGTTAACTGCTAGCAACTTGAAAGACAGGAATAGAATTCTAAATAACTTTGGAATAAAACAAAACAATATAAGGAGAGAGGATAATATATATTAATATAATATACTGATATAATTAGAGGAGAGAACAGACTTACAGATAAAGCCAACCAACATAAAGATAGAACAAAGGCTCACAGTACACTTGGCAGATTCATCTCTGAAAGAGACCTGTCAGAAATAGACAGGGCCAAGGACTACACATGAAGCAATCACTCTCTATACCATGGAAAGAAGCATCCACGTTAATGAGATCATGGATCTGTTGGTGTTTAAATGCAGGATGATCACATGCCGATTGCCTGCTGGTACAAGGTACTATGAAAGATACATATATATAAGGAAGAGTCCTTGCTGATCTTATGGAAAGTAGCAAGGTGGTAGGGGAAACAAAAGGTGGAACAGTGGATAAAGTATTAGCTCTGAGATCAGAAGCACCTGAGTTCAAATCCAGCCTCAGATATTAACTAGTTCTGTGACACTGAGCAAATCAATTTGCCCTTTTTGCCTCAATTTCCTCATCTGTAAAGTGAACTAGAGAAGGAAATGGTAAAGTATTCCTGGATCTTTGTCAAGAAAACCTTAAATGGGGTTATGAAGAATCATTCAGATGGCTGAAATAATTCAACAATAAAGAGGAAACAGAACATATACAGGCAATAAAGACAGATGATGCCATGGTACAAAATACTACAAAATCTCAGAGGAAGGATAGGTTATTTTTAGGGTGAGTGGCTGGAGCAGGTTTCACAGAGGAGAGGACATTTGAATTGGGTCTTGAAGGGCAGAGAAGATTCCTATAAGTGAAGGTATGAAATTGGGAAGATAGAGAGGACATTCATAAAGACAAGGAAAGATCATTGAGGCACAAATATAGCATTAAAAGACCTAGGATCACAGACACTATGAAGATGATTCTATGGTTCATCAGCACTATGGTTAAAAAAAGGTTGAGGGAGGGGGAAAACTGCATTATTCAGCTGTGTATTAAAATATGACATGCAAGAGCTAGGAAATAATCCTACTATATTCTGTATTAGTAAATACCTGATTAGAGGATTATGAGAAAATAAAGGAATCAAAACTAGTTAGCTTAGAGGAGAGAAAGCAAAGAACTAGCAACCTTATTTTCTCTCAACAGCTGAAAAGATTTTGGGGTGAAGACACTGAAATGCCTTTCTCATCTCCACATAGAGAAACAAGAAGAAACAAGTTCTGATCAAATCCCAAAAGAATTTCAGCTGGACATAAGGATGGATTTTGGACAGTTGACTCAGGAATGGACTACAAAGGGAAAATTTAGAACATCTGTAATGAAATAGAGGCAATTTCTTTTAGAGGATAATCAGAAATATGTCTTGGAGTCTTTTCTGTTTCTCTGTCACCCCTGATACCTCAAGGAGTCCACTTATTTTGAGGAATACTGTCAAAGTCTCAGAAGTGTCTCTAAAAAGTTAATTCACTCTAATTTTAAACAAACCACCATCATCATCAATAATGTAAAGACTTGTGGTCTACAGAGAATCTTCAGGAAGAGGTGGTAAGGGTATGAGAGACAGAAAAGGAGAAAGAAAGGGTAAGGGAGAGATAACTAAGAAAGAGAGAGGTAAAAACCCATCCCGGCTATAAAGAGGCTGATAATTGCTGGTTCGGTGTCTTTGTTTACATTAAGCCATGTGAAATCTGGAGGCTAAACATGAAGATTTTTTGAGGTCATGGGATCAAAGGATCACAGACTTAGAGCTGGAAGGGATTGTAGAGGTCCTTACATCCAACCCCTTCATTTTACAGATGAGGAAACAGACACAAGAAGTTGTGTCACTACCCCAAAATCACACTGATAGTGAAAAAAGCAGAATTTGAATCCAAGTCCTTTTTCACTTTGGACTGCACCATAATGGCCTTCTTAAATCTGCTCAGATTTATTATTCTCTAACTATTTCTACGTTGTAGTCGCCAAACACATAGGTAGAAGGATTTGTCCAAGGTGACACGATGGTTGTATCTACATGATACCAGAACAGCCGTCTAAGAACTAAGCATGTCAGCTGATGGCTTTGAGGAGCTGTTAACTTGAATGTTTTAGGGATCCATGATCTCCCTGGCATGGGTGCATGTTCCTTTGCTAATGCCAATAACAATCTCTCTGCAGCTTGGTAGATTTTTTTTAACAGTTTCAGGGGCTCTACGAGACTGAACGAAGCTCATGGAAAATCTTTAAGAACTTAACTAGGCTGGTTTTTTAACAGCAAACAAATCTGGCCCATGCCTGAAACCTCTGATTCTTGAGAAGACCTGGCAAAAGGAGGATGTTGGTAGAGAAAAAGGCAAAGGATAGTGAGGGGCTTCAAATTCATGGCATAAGATGCTCAGATAAAGGAACTGAGGGTCCTTAGTCAGGAGAAAAGAAGACTTAAATGGTAGAGGGAGGTGATGGCTACCATTAATTATTTAAAGGACTGTAATGTGAAAGAGGGAAGAGATTTGTTCTATTTGGTCCCAAGGGAAGAAGTAAAAGTAGTGGAGGGAAGCTATAAAAAGTCAGATTCTGGCTCTATCTCAGGAAGTTTTTTTTCAAAAAATCAGAGCAATCCTAAAGCAGAATGAGAAGTTTCAGAAGTCAGTGAGTTCCCTGTGACTAGAGGTATTCAAGAAAAGACTGAATGGGAATAAGTACTTGTTGGGAATATTGGGAAGGAGATTCTCTATCAGGTATTAATTGAATTACATAACCTCGGGGGTCCTGCCAACCTTGAGTTCTCCTGGGTTTGAATCTGTGGTGCTCCCAAATGTAATTCATGCATATGGAATATTCTTTGTTAGACTCAATATTCTTATTCATTAAACTTTAAATGAGCCTCTTGTCAACCACCCCCACAGACCCCCCAACCCTGTTATTTATTTTCCTCTGTTAAGCCTGTTCAGTCAAATGAGAAAGAATCTGGAAAATGGAGGGATTTTGCAAATCAAAAAAATAAGTGTTACTCCTATTTTCTCCCACCCCTTTTAAGGATGATTGTTATTATTGTTTTTTTTTAAGCAGCAATGAACTAAACTTGTTTATTGTTACAAATTTCGATGAAAATATCATTAAAAACCACATGATATCCTGGCAAATATCGGCTTTATCTAAAACAAAGAAAATATGCCACTTGATATAGCAGCTTCTTGTAATTACTAATTTTCATTAAACAGCAAGTGGATGCCTGAATTCTCTCTATGTTCTTGTTCTGAGAACAATCCACCCAAGGCTTTTTATCCTTCAATTTAAGAGTCAAGATCATATTTTTTCTTCCCTCATTTTCTCCCTATTTCTTCCCTCCTTCCTTCCCTCACTTACCCTTCCTCCTTCCCTTCTTTCTTTCTCCCTCCTTTCCTCCATTTCTACTTCCCTTCCTCCTTTCCTTCCTTCCCTCCCCCTTTCTTTCTTTTCCTCCTTCCTTCCTCCCTTTCTTCTTCCCTTCCTCACTGCCTCCCTTTCTACCTCCCTCCCTCCCTCCCTTCCTACTGACTTTTCTCTCTCTCCTTCCTTCCTCTCTTTATTCTTCCCTTCCTTACTGCCTCTCTTTCTACCTCCCTCTCCCCCTTTTTATTTCCTTCCTCCCTCTCTTCCTATTTCCTTTTTTCTCTCTCCTTCCTTCCTTCCTTTCTTTTTTCCTTGTTTTCTTCACTCCCTCCATGAAGGTTTTCCCACCTTAAGCTTCCCTCCTATTTTTTTTTTCCATTGGTGGCATGAATTACCCTAGGAAATGATGCAGAAATTGAATAGTTAAGAAGTCCCACGTCAATAGTATAGGCTTGACATGGTGAGATATTACCTGGGAAGAACAAGTATCTGACATATAACTTCTTTGGTGACCTTCCCCTTGCCTCCTCTGTGCCAGTTTTCTCATCAAGCAATTTTCACTCTCCATGACCATTGTATTTGGACTGCAAATGGCTATGTTGGCAGATGGGGGAGGGAGGGCTGTGGAAACTGCAGGACTTAGAATCAGAGGAAGTGGATTCAAACCTCCACTTGCTCCATAGTAATTCCTAAAGTACCAGGGCAAGCAGGATTCTACAGGCCCATGAGCTCTTGTCAGGATTAGATGAAAGAAATGGGAATGTTTAGCCTGGAGAAGAAGATATCCAGGAATGGTATGATAACAGTTTTCAGTATATGGAAGGGGTATCATGAAAGGAGGTCAAGTCTAGACCCAATAGGGATAAGATTTTAAGGCAAATTTAAATGTGCCATCAAGAAAAAACTTCCTACAAATTAGAGGTACCCCAAAAAGAAATGGGTTGTATCAGGAGGGAGTAGGGGTCCTCCTTATTGGAGACCTTCAATTAAAGATTACACAAGTACTTGTTGAGTGTGACATAAGAGGGAATTCTTTTTCCAGTATGGGTTAGACTAGACGGTCATGGAGGCCTCTTCCTAACTTGGAAGTTCTATTCTGCTGACATACCTTAGTCAAGCCATTAGAGCTCTCTGTTCTTTCATCTGTAAAATGGCCAGTTTGGGCTAGATGGCCGTTCAGTTTTTTTCTCACTCTTAAGCTGGGATCTTGTGGAGTCTCAGCCTACACTGATTACATTTAACAAATTCTAGAGCCACAGTGATTTTGTTGTTATTGTTGAGAATATTGGGAAGAATATTCTCCATCAGGTACTGATTGAACTATATAACCTCAGAGGTCCTGCCAATGCTGAGGTCTCCTGAATTTGAATCTATGATGCTTCAGAATGTATTTTATGCATTTGAAGCAATCTTTGTTCTGCTCAATATTCTCATTCATTAAACTTCAGTCACGTCTGCCATAGAGACCCCATTTCGGGGTCTTCTTGGCAAAGGTACTGAAATGTGCCATTTCCTTCTCCAATTCATTTTACAAAGAGAAAACTGAGGCAAGCAGGGTTAAGTGACTTGCCCAGGATCACAGAACTAGGAAGGGTATGAGGAAGATGAGTCTTCCTGACTCCAGACTTAGAATTCCATCTATTGTATGCCCTTTTTGCCCATGGATGAATTTAGTATATTGCTAAAGATCCCTACTTCTGGTGTCCGTGTCAAAGTGGTTGCTTGGGCAAGATGCTGGTCATTAGATTTCCCTTCTGTACACAGAGATAATACAGGGAAGATTCATGCTCAGGGTTTGATGTCTAATGAGGTCCCTTCATGTTCCAAACTCTGTTCACTATTTGATGCTCTCAGGCTAGAGCTTCCTCTGGACCGATTCCATCCCTCTCTGGAGATGCACTTCTTGCCACCATCTTGCTCAGAAAATGGTCATGGGAGTCCAAGCGTGATGCCGAAATTCAAAAACAAAGGGCAAATTATAGGCATCAGAACGAGAAACTCCAGTCCCAAATTAGGCAGTAGGAGAGTTTTAATTATGCACTAGAAATGCACTTCCCTTTAGAAGAGCTTGTAAAATTAACTCTAACATAGAACAGAAAAAAAAAACTAAAACTAGCAAGAGGCCCCAACAGCTGAAGGAGGGAAACATTCACAGTCACTTAAAATTCCAAGGGTTTTCTAGTATCCCGAAACTTCCGGACATTGAGAAACATCACTTTTGGGCTATCAGAGTTGGGGAAGAAAGCAGGGGTGACCTTTAAGACCTTCTGGCTTATCGACAGTTTATAATGTTCAGACCAGACCCTCATGAATAATCTCCCTTTTCCCCAAATGGAGCCTTACTGATTCACTTACAGTCCAGGAGTTTTGAACACATTGTTTATGCTCGTTTCTCTGCCCAAGGTGAAACTGCCAAGTGGACACAGTGGCTGGGACCCATAAAGCTCATGAAGAAACTGGCCCTTGTGAACACCAGTTCCTCCTGAATTTGGGAATTTTTTAGAGCCCTTTCTCTGATGGGCTGGGGAAGGGAGCACCCCGTGTCAGGCGTCTCACTCCACAAAAAAACGTGGTAGCCAGCATTCTGACTCATCGCCCAAGAGTCATGTACCATTGTCCTTAAATGGCACCCGGAGCTGCTTTGGAGCTGGATCCTAGCAAAGGACCCCCTAGTGCACAACAGAATCCAGTTGGAGTGGCCAGGGAAAGGAGAGATATATTATCAGCCAAGCCAATGGGGAGGCATATAAGCAGCTCGCCGTGCTGAAAAGGAGGGGAAAGCCCATTGGGAGGCACCCAACCTGACCCACTCCTCCCCAATAGAACACCATGGTCAAGAGATCGCAATGAAACCTTCATTTTACAGATGAGTAAACTGAGGCACAGGGGGATTAGATGATTTATACAAAGTCACACAGATGTCAGAGGCAGGATTGGATCCCAGACCATTTCAGTACAAACATCTTGATTTCTTTTGATGGATGAAAGGAATGAAGCTCAGAAACATCATGTTGGCTTGCCCAAGGTCACATAGGCAATCAAGAGCAAAGGTGGAAGTCAAAGCCAGGTCTGAAGACTGTTCTCCTTTCTCTAGAGTGTGCGGTTTTCTCTCTCTCCCTTTTCCAAACCTCAGTTCTCTCATCTATAAACTGGGTACCAAACACTTGTTTCTAGTAAATCTCAGAGAATCAATGACATAAGAAAATCTGAGAAACTAATGAGAGAAGAAATGTTCATATGCTTTGAAAATTACATAGTACTTTATAAATGTAAGGTATCATTACTACAACAGCAAATGTGACCTACATTTAGAAGGCAGAAAAGGCAGGACCTATTTAGAGAAAATCCTTCCAAATTAGTTCAGAGGGCACACTCTCCCAAAGCAGGTATTCAATGGGTGCAGAAGCCCCTCTCCTGTCCCCCAGTTTTTGCCCCCTAGACTCCTATTCCCAGACTGAGTGTTTGAAAGGATCGCCCTCAAGATGGAAGCAGCCCTAAACTCAGTATAAACCAGAACCTCCTAACAACAGAAAGGAATAAGTAATGAGTTGCTCATCATTAGAGGTATCCAGTAAAAGATAGCTGACCACTCTTTTAGGCTATCAATAGAAGAGATTTATGCTTCAGGGAGGGGAAGTGCTATATAGTTTCTCAGGAGTCTTTCAACTCTAAGAGTTTATATATTTCCCACAACAGGACTGCCACTTGAGGAAATCAGCTTCGACATTCTACTCCATTGGCCCTTGAAGAGTCTTGGCCATTCCCATAAAATGGGGCTCTTCCTATCACCACAAGAAGGATTAAAAGACTGAAGAAATAACATCTGATAGAAAATACTGACCTCCCTTAAGTGAAAGAAAACCCACACACAGACTTATAAAAACCCAACAATGACCCTAAAAAATGGAGTCAATTTGGATTGGGTGGGAATGATACCTTGATGCTTTTCTCACCTTTGCCACTAGGGATATTTCTCTGGTGTCCTTTTCTTTTCTATGGATTAACCAACCCATGAAACAGCAGGTGGCTTCAGGTATAGAGAAGACCAGAGAAAGGCCTTTCTTTTCTTCAATGTTGCCTTCTATCCACAATAATTATTAAAGAAACTGCCCTTAAATATTCCAAAGTTAAAATTTTCCATTTAATGTATATGAATCTAATCTGAACCTCACAACTACCTGATAAGAAAAGTGTCACTAGCCCCATTTTACTGATACAGAAACTGAAGTAAGACAAGTGGAGTGACTTGCCCTGTGGGACACAGCCAGGGAGGATCAGAGTTGAAATCCAGGTTTTACTGACTCCAAACCCAACACTCTCTCCTTTGAACTCCCCTGTGCACACTTTACTTTCTGGAAATTGGGCCAACTCAGAAGTGGATGTGACTCAGTCACTACAACCCAGGCTGGATTAGGTTGCTCAATTAGCTTCCAGAAGTCACTAGGTCAGACTTAGCTCTAAAGCTGTTAGAAGGGGAAAGAAAAGTCAGACCAAAGGGGAGAAGGGAAAGAGGAGAGGGAAGACGGGAAGGGGAAAAAGGAAGAAGAGGAAAATGGGAAATGGGGGGGGAAGAGAGAGGGAGGGAGAGAGACAGAGACTGAGAGAGAGCACTTGGGAACATGTAGTACCTTAGATAAGCATGGAAATATATCCTAAAATTATTTTTAATGCCCCTTGATACTCATGGACATCTGAAATATTTATAAGGCACCTGTGTACCAGTTATGTGGTACTATGTTTTTGTTTTGTTTTGTTTTGTTTTGTTGTTTTTTGCTGAGGCAATTGAGGTTAATTACTTAAAGAGAGAGAATCATTTTGATCCGTTTTGTTTGACTATGTTTCAATATTATAAGGCTTTGTTTTTCTTTTTTTCTTTTCTAATTTGGGAAGGAGTGGGGTGGGAGGGAAAGACAGTAAATGATTGTTACCCGGAAAAAATAAAAGTTCAAAGAAAAAACATTGGACCGAGTCAGGATTCTTAACAAGCATTCTTGACAAATGCTTATTGACTGATTGGGGAAGGTTACTTGAGAGGAACTTCCTCATTGACAAAATAGGGATGCAAACACTAAACTTACTGGGTTATTGTGAAGATATCACTAGATATCTATATAGCTAGTATACATAGAATATATTATATTACACATAATATTATATATATAATATATACTATAGACTTATATATGTAAAAGCATTTTTGAGAAACTAAGTGATATTCAAATTTAGTGAATAAATAAATTCATTTAATAATTTAATTAATAAATTACAAGTATGATAAATGCTATGATAATGTTTTTATTCTTTCACTAAAATACTCCTTCAATCCCTCACTGTGACATATAGAGAGAACCCATGCCAAGGAAATCATGGCTCCTGGAAAAAACTAACTAAAGCATCCTGACTTTCTTCTACCTATATACACAGAGCATGCCAGCTGGATTGTTGAGTGAAAAAACATTTTCACTGACACATTCAGTAGGATTTATATTTATGGTTCCCTAGGACCATAAATAGGTATTCTTTCTTTTTTTAATTTGTAACCCCAGCACCTAGTATAGTACTTAGCCCATAGTAAGTGCTTAATAATTGCTACTTGATTGACTGAAATTTTTAGGGGAAAACCCTGACTAGAACAGAAAATCTGAAAAAAATATATTTTGGGTATCATGGACTTTGGTCTCTTCCCTCAACTTTGGTGAAACCTATGGACTCTTTTTCAGAACAATGCTTTTAAATACATAAAATAAAATATATGGGATTATAAAGGAAACCAATTATACCGAAATGTAGTTATCAAAATATTAAGAAAAAAAGTTTACAGACTCATTCCCTTTCCCCCTCCTTAGGAACTTCTGCTCTATCTGTATCCCAAAGAGATCATAAAAAGAAAGAAAATTATCCACATGTGCAAAAAAAAATGTGTAGCAGCCCTTTTTGTAGTAGTAAGGAATTTGATGAGATAAATGGATGCTCATCAATTGGGGAATGGCTGACAAAGTTATGATATGTAAATATAACAGAATATTATTGTTCTGTAAGAAATGATGAGCAGGCTGATTTTAGAAAAGTCTGTTAAGACTTACATGAACTGATGTGAGAAGTGAGAAGAACCAAGGGAGCATTGTACAAAGTAATAAGATTATGTAATGATCAACTGTGATGGACTTGGGTCTTCTCAACAATTCTGTGACTGAAGGCAATTCCAATAGACTTAGGATGGAAAATGCCATCTGCTTCCAGAGAGAGAACTATGGAGACTGAATATGGATTGAAGCATAGTATTTCCACTTTTTGTTTGTTTATTTTTCTTTCTCATGCTTTTTTTTTCCTTTTGGTCTGATTTTTCTTGTACGACATGACAAATGTGGAAATATGTTTAAAAGAATTGGACATATTTAGCCTATATCAGATTGCTTGCTATCTTGGGGAGGGGGGAGAGAAGGGAGAGAGGGAAGGAGAAAAAATTGGAACATAAAGTCTTACAAAAACAAATGTTGAAAATTATATTTACTTGTGTATAGAAAATAAAATACTATTAAAATTTTTAAAACAAACAAATGTCTACTTAGACTAAAAGGACTTGGATTGAAATCAAGCAAGTCACTTAAGTCTCTTGGGGGTTCAGTTTCTCCCAGAAAATGGCTGGATTGCTCTATACCTGACAAGGCCCAAATGCATGGAAGTTCATTTGAAGAGTGCCCCTCCTCCAGGAGCTACAGATTCCTCTTTTCATATACCTCTTGGGGAGTGGAAGTGGGGGGAGGACCATATCACAGGTCACTGATTCACAACAAGCCCATCTAGTCCATCTCCCAAAATTTAACAGATTCGAACATGGAGACACAGAAAATGAAGTGATTTGTTCTGGATCAGAACTGGGATTTCTAACTCAAGCCTTCTCCCTCTAAAATCTCATCTTTCCCCCTGAATACCATGCTGCTGCTCTGTCTTTAAGACAAGCCCACTTTGGCAGACTAATCCTAATACAGGAGCCTAATCATTCTGTCGCCTCTTCTCAGGGACCTACCACTACCAGCTGATAAGAAATCTTGCTTGGCGCCATTAACTAATTTTCCTTTAGATTTCTTTTCCAAGCTGGAGTCAGAGCCAGCCTCTCCTTTTCCCACCCCCTACCCGCCAAATAAATAAATAATGTTTAAATAATGATGCTTTTTTTTTAAAGAAGGAAAAGGGCATATTTAATGTCATCTCCCTAGCAGTCTAGCTGAAATGTTGCATCTCAACTTAAGCTAAATAAACCTAGTTCTGTACTTCTAATTCAATATTTTTCTTGGGTTCTTTCCCTGCCTCGGAAAGGTCCTCTCTTTTCTGCCACCCTCATCTCCCTGTTCCCTTCCCCCACAAGCAAATGTCTGTAAAAAGGACATTCATAAATCTTCATCTTATCTCATGGTATGTCTCACAGAGATCTGAACCTTTGATCAGTTACACAAATTAATTTTCCATTTACATTACAGGGTAACGATTTATTCTACAGTAAAACTAACCAGCCCTGAAAGTCCACTTTAGCCTATAGCTTGGCTGCTGGCCAGGAGGCTGGTTTTTTGGCTTGTTTTCTCTATTTTATACTGTCTGGGTTAACGTTTACATTACAGAGTCTTCCTTTACTGCTTCGCTACAGTCGGCCCAGCTCGTCCTCTCCAAACTAATAATACAGACGGCCCGTTGACGGCACCCGTCTAAAATCGTCCAGTGGCACTCTGGGTGTTCTGAGTGTTTGGGGAGTGAGATGGAAAGATGATTGTTGTAAATCTGGGAAGCAGAGTGGGTGGTATGACAGAAAGCAAGCTCAATTTGGAATCAGGGGTACTGGGTTCTGTCCCTTGCTACCAGGATGAGGCTTCTGAGTCTCAGTTTCTTTCTCTGAAAAATCAGGGGGTTGGAGAACTAGAAGAAAAGCTAAAGATCTGTGGTCCCACGAGAGGATTTCTTTTCTCATCTGTCAAATAAGTAGATTGGATTAGACAGTCTCTAATATTCTCTCCAACCCAAGTCAACCTGAGTATTTTCCAAAACTGAAAGCACCCAATCCCTTTCTACTTCCATTTTTGGTGAAATTCAGGTGGCAGAGTTGAATGGAGGTCACTCTTTTCTGCCTCTTCCTGCCTCCAACAGTGGTAAGTCCTTGCTTCTATCTCACCTTCTTCTAGACCAAAGTTCTTAACCTGGAGGCAGTAAATTTAAAAAAATATATAACTATTTCAATACAATTAACTTCCTTTGTAATTGTATGCATTTCCTTTTAATCTTTAAGAAATATTCTGGGAGAAGATCCAGAAACATCACCAGACTTCCCAAGGGGTCAAGGGCATGAAAAAGGTTGAGCAACCCAGATTTAGAATCTAGATATCAGGGGCCTTAACTTCCCCTAATTTGAAGTGCAGCCCAACTTCCCTAATTTGAAGTTCATCAAGGGAAAGGTTAATGCTGCCTAAGTCTTGATATAAATGCTGTCAAGAAATAACCATAAAGGGTATATGGTAATTTAATTTTTTTCATCACATTCTCTCTTGGCTCTGCCCTTTATTTTGATATGAAATTACTATTGGGATGATAAATGCAAGATGGAAGAGTGAAATGATCAAAGGGAACTGAGTAGAATATAAACTCCTTAAGGGTAGGAAGTCTTTCATCTTTGTAGTCTTAGCAACTAGCTCAGGGTGCTGCTTCATAGATTAGGTATCAGTATTGAACTGGATCTAATTGAAGGGAGCTAGGCTCCCCATCTATCTAAAAGTCCAAGATTATGAGCAGATAAATAGCACACACACACATACACACACACACACACATTCATGGAAATTTTCAAAAAATAAATTAACAAGGTTTAAAATGAGCAAAGACCATAGCGAAATTGATTTAGATAAATTATTGGAAGCAACATAGATAGACAGAGAGAAAACCTACCCAAAGTGTTCTCAAATGAATCAGTGACATATTCAGGGTAATTAATTGAGTAAGAAGCAGAAAGCTAAAATAATCCTAAAACCAAAGAATCTGAAGCAAGAGAAAGACCTTATGAAGACATGAAATGCTACTTCTTCCCCAGGTGGGGTATTCAGATCACAAAGTGCACATGTCCTTATTTTCATCTCAGTTTCTGATCTCATGGAACTTCAGAGCTGGAAGGGAGTCCCAACCACCATCTTATTCAGCCCCTATTTGCAAAGAATTCCCAACACAACATAATTAATAGTTCAGTTTTTATTTGGACGTTTCCAGTGAGGGAGAATTCCCTGTCTCCTGAGGCAACCTATTTCATTTTTTGAAAGTTCCAATTATATATATATATATGTATACATATATATATTTCTCTCCCAGACCCATCCCAATCTCTCTTCCTCCCTAGTTAAGTTTGCCACTTGTTCCTTCAGTCCAGTGTACCAACTCTGCTTTCTGGGGATAAGCAAAGTTTCAGAACAAAGTGCCAGGTGACATTTGTGAAAAGTGACAAGGAGACCTCAACACTGCCATATTTGTATTATAACACTAATTTTTATAGGATACCAGTACCAGGATTCTGCTGAAATTGAAATCACAGGTCCCAAAAGTTGCTGCACTGTCTGATTTTGCCTTATGTTTATGATTGTGTCAATGAATCTATTAATATTAAGCATCTACCATGTGCCAGGCACTGTACTAGACTGGCAATACACATACAAGGAGGGAAATAATCCCTGCTTTCAATAAGTTTTCATTCTAATGGGATAGACAATGAGAGAGAGAAACAGAGAAGAGATACATACAGCGTAGTTATTTTTAATTAATTAATTAATTTTTGTTTTTTTAATTTTTTTTCAGCATAGTTATTAAATGTATACATTCACACATAAATACATGTAAAATTATTAAATTTTTATAAAGAGGCTTGGGAGAGAGGTCACTAGCAGTAGGAGGGAATCGAGAAAGGGTCAATACAGAAAACCATGTTTGAGCTGCATCTTACAAGAAGACTCTATGGTCACTCTGGCTAGTCCTTACCCACTATGGTGGCTCAGTGCCACCAGAACACCCTGGCCCATATTCAATTCTGTCTTGTACCTTGTCATCTCAAGAAAGTTACAAAATCGGAAAGAGATGCCAGAGGTAGTAATGTGGTAATGGATGTAGCAATTAATCTTCCAATTGAAAATGTCATGAGATAATTAGCAATTCATTCTCAGGAAGGAAGCCCTGCCTGCTTAACTAAGGCTGGCCAGCCAGTTTACCTCAGCTGCAGCCCAGGGCACTCGCGGTCCCAGCCCATGTGTCCCAACACAACATGGAAACATCCTTGGCTGCTCTGTGAGTTCCCATTCTGGTCCTTTAACCTGGCTTGGTTCTTTCTGCCAGTTTTTTGTACTGGTGGGTAAAGAGTGGAATGGAACTAGCCATGGTGAAAAGAAGAGAGAAGAACTGGTTTGTGCATGGGGTGTGTGTGTGTGTGTGTGTGTGTGTGTGTGTGTGTGTGTGTGTGTGACAGAAAGGGAGGGTTACACCCTTCAGGTGTCCTGGCAAGGTCAAGGTTTTGTCACAGCCTGGGAAACATTGGCAAACATAGGATTAGAAAGCATTTTATCTCAAGGGCTGGAACAGTATGTGGACCACATCCAACATTCATCCCGTTCCACACTCATCTGGAGCTTTTTACGCAAGGACTCAGGAGATGCCTCAGAAAACACCTGCCCTGTCACCAGGGTCCATATGGCTTTACTGTTCCACCAGCAGGCGCTAATAGGTTCTGTGCCTCTAATGAAACCTCAAATCACAGGAAATGTGACCTTTGAGGGGCTGGAGAGTTGCCTCCAGAGTTTGGTTTGGTGGCTGCCTCTGTTCTATATCACTAGTCCAGATTCAAACTAGTCAAGTATATTGGTAGCTTCCACCTGGGAGTTCACAGGCTCACATAGGTTCATCAGAAGAGGAAGGATGTCTGACCCAGCTCCCTCATTTTGCAGACAGATGAGGAGACAGAAGCCCAAAGAAGGAGTCATATGCTCAAGGTCATCTAGGTAACAAGTAGCAGGGTTGGATTCAAATCAAGTTTCTTTGACTATAAACCAATGTTCTTTCCATTGAACCCAAATGCTTCTGACTGTTGCTTGGGGACCAAAGGGTTATTTCTATTAGTGTAGGAGCCCCCACTACAAAAACCAGTGAGAATTGTTCAGTTAGGAACTTTATTCTTAAGGACAAGAAATATAGGAAACACAGCTGTCCCCTATATTTTAGCCTCTAATCATTTATGTGGACTGCCTGAATAGTCTCCTCCCTATCTCAAATGTCTACCCACTTCATCCCATCCTCCACAAAGCCACTAAATTACATTTTTCCTGAAACCAGATCATAGCATTCTCCATCAGTACACTTCAGCTGCCTCCTGTTACCTCTAGGATCAAATCTAAATTTCATTGTTGAGCACTTCAGTCTCTTTACAATCTGGCCATCTTCCTACCTTTCCAAACTTGTTGAAATTTATCCTCCTGCTTCTCGAATACTCACTGCTTGGAATATGTGGCTCTCTGTTTCTTGTATCTGTGCTTTTGAAATGCCTCCCCTTCCTTTCCCAGAATTCTCTCCCTCCTCTCTCAAAATTCAGCCTAATTTAGCATATATTACATGTAAACTTTCCTGGTTCTTTCCTACCTTTTATTTGCTTTGCATTTTTAAAGAAGGGTATTCTACCATACCTCTACCTCAATAACCATAGAAAGACCAGAATTCTCTACTGAATCAGAGGTGTGAACTAGGCAAGAATAAGGACTAGATACCCCTATTGAATCACTCAGCCAAAATATTTTAAACTACTGCAAAAGGTTCTTGATTAATGTAGAAATCTTTGAAAACCATTGGGAAGAATGAAATGACATGGCATAGGAAGTTTATTCCTCCTATCCTTCTCTGTTAGGATGTAAGCTCCTTGTAGGTAAGGCTATTTTCTTTTGTCTTGTATCTCAGCTTTTAGCTGACATGTAATAAATACTTAATACAAATTTGTTAATTGTTTGGTTGGCTGGTCAAAATCTCAAAGGCCTCCATTAATGCAGACAAAGTTAAATTGAAACTAGCAGTCAGTTAGCTTGGGGAATTGTTTTGTTTTTAGGCCAAGATAATAGTAATTTCTATGAGGAAAGTGGTTTTTCTTAAATTAGTGATTCTTTATCCAAATGTTTGTGACTGTTTTGAACCTGTCCCATCAAAACTTTTTGAAAAACTCAGCTGTTCATCTTCTTTGCCATGGGAAACCTGACTGCTACAAGCTCCCATTTTTGGCTCTCGTATAAAGGACCATGACTTGCACCTCCAATTTCTACTACTTCAACTGGATATACTCTTACCATTCTCCCCATAGTCCTAGTTCAGTCTCAAATTAGAGACAGAAGGTTAATACACCCATTCCAAAGGGGCTGATTCTATAGCTCCCAAAGTCCCTATTAATTAAAAAAAATTCTGGTTCCACTTCAAAATTCCCATTTCCATGGACGCCTTGGTTGGAAGTATTCTAAAGATGTACTCCAGTCCCCCGATGATCTACTTCACAGTTAAGGGTCCTTCTGCACAGTTAAGAATCATTCCATACTTAACTTGCGTGTGCCAATATTATATATATTGCTCTCCTCTACCTCCCAATTACAAGGTCCTTGAGTATAGAGGTGATTGTATTTTCATATTTGTCATTCTTAACTGAACCTCCATTTTTGAACCAAGTGTGCAGATCAGTCATCCTCATTCATCAGATTTCAGTACCCTGTTCTGCTTGGGTACCTCCACCCCATAACCCCTTTTTCATCTCTACTCTTATAGGTTGTCTTTTTCCATTAGAATATAAGCTCCCTGAGGGCAGGAGCTGTCTCATTTTTGCTTGCCTTTGTATCACATGCACTTAGTACAATACTTGGCCCATATCTTAATAACTGAATATATGATCACTCAAAGTCACACAGGTAAAGCTAGGATTCGACCTCCAATCCTGATTTGAGGTTCAATGCCCTCCCAGATGCACAAATCATCAGTGTCTCCAGCTCTTTTCCTCTCCTTTATACCACTAATGCCAAAACCCTCCCCCACATTTCATTTTCTTCCTATAAAATCCAACTTTTACCTCTTCTCTCCTTAACTCTTCCCCCTTCTAAGATGCACCTACTCCTCAGTGTCTTGTATTTTCTATTTGAAGGTGCTCAATAAATGTTGATTTATGTAACAGGATTAAAGTGAGGTCAAGAGATTAAGTGACTAGTTCAGGGTCTCAAAGCAAGTGAGCAGCCAGGCTAGGCTGAGAAATCAAGTTTCCCATAAGGTCAGTGCTTCAGAACAAAGCCCAAGCAGGATGTCATTGCTTCTTTAATTGGACAATAAGTGGTATTTAATAAAGAAAATTAATTTAATTAGAACCCACAGTCTGGCATTTCAATTCTAATATATCTCAGAATAAAACAATTCTGAAAAAAAGCCTTTGAGATCAAAATGGGTGTTTACCAGTTCTGGACCAACAATGGAATCTGTCCTTCATTTAATGAAAAACCCAGAAGATTTTTCAGTCTTTGTCTAATTTTCAGAATCCAGGCTACAAACCTTAACAAGGTCTTACCATCCTCCACAAAACCTTATGTAATTGGAATTCACTCACTTTAAAATCATTACAATACAAAGCTGAGCACATACCACTTCTCCCCCCCCCTTTCTCTCTCTCTCTCTCTCTCTCTCTCTCTCTCTCTCTCTCTCTCTCTCTCTCTCCTCCCTCCTTCCCTCCTTCTTTCTCTTTCTCCTTTCTCTCAAAGGCAATCCAGTATGCCAGATGAATATTCAACTTCACACTAGAAATAATTCACTGAACTTCAGTTAATTTGTCGACATCATTTATACTGGTTTCTTGATAATGATCTATTTAGGCAGAGACTTTGACATGCAATTCTTTTTCATCCTTTGAAGCAAAGTATTTCTTAGTTTCAAACTGGCTAATAAATGGGCAAATCACTCCTTATCTTCCTTCCAAGGTCCTTCTCCCCAAAACTTCTGAGCAGGAAAAGGTCCTGTCATGTCTCCTAAGCCAAGGTCCAACACACAAGAGGAGAATGGTCATCTGATTGTGATATTCTATTACTAAGCTGATCACAAACACAGAAAGGTCAGATTTTCAACTGTCAGAAGCTTGAACATTTAAACCACAGATCAGTCAGCAGTCACATCAAAGGAACCAGATGAGAAGCCAATAAGAGAAGCCCACATGCTAACTCTAATTCCTTCATTCTAGAATATATCACCTTTCTTTTCTTTTTGTTTCTTTAAAAATAAATCTGACCTACCAATAATTTGCCTCAAAATACAAGACACTGCAAATATTTTATCCCATTGAGATCTCTAGAGAAATGGAATGGAGTCAAGTCAACAAGCATTTATTAAGTACCTACTATGTGCTAGGTACTGTACCAAGTACTGAACATACAAAGAAAAGCAAGCACCTGCCCTCAATGAGCTCATATACTAATGAACTAACCCTCGGTAGACATGACCCCACTAGGCAAGTCACTTAATCTCTTAATGCCTCAGTTTCTTCACATGTAAATAATATGGTTGGGCTTAATAGCCAGTTCTATAGCTATGATTCTAGGAAGGTTCTGGGCAAAAGCCAAAAGGAAAGGAGGTGAGAGTCAACTCGAACAGCTGAAGTGGAGGAAATTGGATTCCTCAATAAAAAGCATCATTTCGAGCTGTTCAAGGAAGCCAGCACATTCTGGATTCACAGGCCATTTAAAAACATTTGCTCATTACCTACACTCCTCTTGCCACCCACCCCCCCAACACATCTCCAATCCTCCTTCTCCTTAGCAACACCATCCCCCAGCTGAAGGAACATTTCAAAAACTGGCTGCTTGTGGTAGGGAGAACTACCACTTTGTGCTCTGGAGTCCAAATCATTTTTCCTCAAACTAGCTCACTGCAAAAGGCTTTCACCTCCCAGAGCAAGCACAGAACAACCCCGTTTCAATACACCTCATCATTCCACAGATTCAAAGACAGCAGCCTTCCAATCACATCTCTTGAAGGGACCAGAAACCAGCTGGCCAAGCCTAATTAGGGCTCCATCCTCCCAAATAGCACGCATTTAGTGTCAGAACCATGTGGAGAATCAAATCTTCCCACTCTGGGAATCTTTGAGGTCCTTTAGTCATCATGGCACACAGGAAAGAAGGTTAGCTTTTAAGTCAGAGGATCTGAGTGTGCATCCCAGTTCTGGCCTCTGCTTCCTGTGGGAAAGTCACAACTTCCCTGGTCTATGCTTCCTGAGTTTTAAAATAAAGCTATTATACCAAATGGCCTCTAAGATCACTTCAGCTCCAAGTTTCTGCTTCTAGTCCAGCTTCTCATGCACTCATTTGATACTTTTTGTATACTTTCCTCATGGAATCTGAGAATTATAGAATTTCTGAGAAGGGGAGACTTTGGCAGCTTCAGCCTTAAACAAGTCAGAAAAAGAAGCTCCTCTCTGACATACTCAACATGTGGCCATCCACCTCTTCTGGAAGCCCTCAAGAACAGGGCAACTTGGGCCAGTCCAGGCCATTTTGGTAGGGCTACACTGATTAATAGGAAGCTTTATTTCCCTTTCACCAAACATAAGTTCAGTCTATTCCATTGTTCCAATTCTGTTCTTCCAGGCCAAGCAGAGAAAGTGTTATACCATTTCCACTAACCTTCAGATACTTGGAAGACAGCTACTAAATCCTAGGAAGTCTGCTTTTCTCTCATGATTTATTTATAATATATGTGCCAGAATCAAAATGTCCATTGGAAGGGCTCTTACAAGCCATCTAGTGAGATATGGACTTGTAGAGCCACCATGGGTATAAATTCAACTGCCATCTTAAGACCTCCAGCAAAGGGCAAATTCTACTCACTGCTTCCCCTTGTGCCCTCTAGAGTAAAAATCTTAAGCTTTTTTTGTTCCATGGACCCCTTGGACAGTCTTCTGAAGCCCAGGCACCTCCTTGGGTTCTTAAAGCAAAATACATAAGGTTACTAAAGAAATCAATTTTATCAGAATAATGCTCTCAAGATAGATTTTTTTAAGTTATTGGACCTCAGGTTAAGAGCTCCTCTTTTATAATGGAGGAGAAGTCTAATCTTTCTTTGATATGACCACTTTTATGTGATAACTTTGCAAGAAGCTCTCATTTTCCATGTTTTATCCTTTATTTCAAATATCCTCCATATCCACTTAAAGTTAGTCATGATTTCTAGCTTCCTTGTCAATCTACCACCCTCCAGATTGTTGAATAAAGTCCATGCTAGAAGAAGGCACTCAATTATAATTTCACTGTGGTCCAAGCCACAAAAGAATCATTTCCATTTCTCTCATCACTTACTCTTCTCTTTAGTGACTAGTGACTTCCATGGATATTGTTAATTCACATGGTTACTAATGAACAGAAAGAGTTGGAAAGGACTTCAGTGATTATTTTCTCAACTCCATTGAGTTGAAAAACATCATCTTTACAATATACCCAACAAGGAGTCATCTACCCCATGCATGAAGACTTTCAATGCAGCCCTTGCCACTTAGGGCCAGAATTAAATCTTAAAAGGTAGTTCTAGACTCTTAATTTTTCCTCTTTGTAACTTCCTCTGACCACTCCTGGTTCTTCCTCTGGATCCAAACAAAACAAGTGCCGCCCTCCCAATTTCCAAAGAGAGCTAGCCTGTTCTCCTTTTTATTCTCCAAGTTAAACATGCCCATTTTTTTCAACCAATCTTCTAGTTTCCTGGACTCAAGGTCCTTTCTTTCTGGATGAACTCCAGGCACTCATTGCTGTTCATCAATTCGTAAATACAATGTATTTAGCCCCTACAATGTAAGCCCACTATTGTCCCAAGGAATGGAAGAAAATGGAAGACATGATTCCTAACCCTCAATTTTCATGCCAGGTAGAGTCTTTTGTTGGTGCACACTTATTTAAAGGGTTAAAGATTGAATATGAACATGAAACTAAAGCAAAAACTCCTGCCATATCAATCATCTCTGCCCCATTTATTTGTTCCAGGTATGGAGTGACAAGCTGACTGCAACTGACTTAGAATCTCAGTAGCCTCTACATCAATGATGAGCAATTCAGGGAGCTGGAATCTGACAATGCTCCCAGCTCAGAGATACATTGTAGTGCTCTTTCCTGCCACCAAGATGCCTCATTCCCCACTGGTACCCTCAACTCCCAACTCCCCCACCACCCTGACTCCAGCTCAGTTGTTCAGCCCAAGAGGGATGTAATCAAACCTTACAAGCATTTGGTTACACTGAGTCAGTTTATACAAAATGACAAAACATGACACAATAGACTTTGATGTAAAAGGGGAAAGCTTCCTTCAGGAAAGGGGGAGGGAATGAGCCACAAGATTCCCATTAACATTTCTGCAAACTTACAGAGGTTCATTTCCCATGCATGGCAAGGGAAAAAGTGGAGAGTCAGAAATTTGGGATTTGCTCACTTCAATGTCTGTTACTCATCATGCTTTCTCTGACTTGCAAGTCTGCAACTTTCTCTTTTATGTCTAACTGAGCCAGCTCATTATAAGTTTGCTTACCCTTCAGTTTATCCTATTTATTGAGGGAATATACCATGTAATATTAGTAATGGAAAGACACTATGCAAAATGCTAGGATATAAAGATGAAAATAAAACAGGCTCTGCCCTCAAAGAGTTTATATCTTATCTTAATATATGCCAGGTAGATTTCACATTTTAGAGCAGCCCCATTCTATCCAATTTCTAAATATTATTGTTTTCATGGAAATGGAAAAAATACCCCTGATTACATATCCAAGCATAATTTGCATATTCATATTATCATTTTATATATATTATCATAATACATACATATCATAGTACATATTCAGGTATTATTTAATTAAAACCCACAGCAGGTGCTTAATGAATGTTTAGTAAACAAGGGTGGCCAATAGCAGAAACAGTGATTCTTAGGAAGTCAAAGGAAGTCAAATTTTGTTATTGATTCTGAGTACCTGGAGCCAGAAAGTAGAATAGGATGATTCTCTTACTTTTCTGCCTTTCTGCCTCATGGAAAGATATAATTCACTTGGGCCCAGTACCATACTGTTCCTAGAGTAGACACCCCAAATATGTCATACAGCAGATACTGAGTGCCAAAGAAAATGTAAAGACCAATTTTCAGTAGCAAATGGGTCAGTCATGACCCTCATCTCTGTTACTTGAAAATCTGGGCCACTACAAAGGGATTAGAATCTGAATGGCATATGTTGTTTTCTGAATTTGAACTTAAAGAAGAATATACATATTGCTCAGTACCACACAGTACTTCTACAAAAATAGATCGTGTGCTAGGGCTCAGAGAAATAAGTAAATGTGAAAGAGCAGAAGAACTGAACACATCCTTTGTGATAAAGAATAGCAAATTATTGCAGGGAATACTTGCAAATAAGTCTATATTTGGAGCTTAAGAATGACACACTGAATAAGTGAATGGGTCAAAGAACTGTCACCTTGGGAAGAATCTAGGTTGGTCCCAGACTACCCAATGTAAAAGCCCTAATTGAATTCTAATAAAGATGATAATAATAGCTTAAATTTATATAATACATTACTATTAAAATGCTTTCTACATCCCTCCATCATCTCTAATGAAGTTATATTTGGCATCTCTCCATTTCCTGGTCCTCTCCTTCCCCTAATAATCCTATCCATCCAAAGATATGTGCTGTCCTAAGATACTGAAAGTTACTGAACTTAGAGGCCCTCCAAGTCAATCTCTACTTAAGCATTGTGGAATAGTGGAAAGAATAGAAAGAACATTGGTTTTTGGAAACAAATATTTTTGGCTTGAATTCTAACTCTGTGACCTGTTCCCTGTGAAAGTGGGCAATTATTTTTTCTGGGACACAACTTGCACATCTATAAAATGAAAGGTTTGGACTAAGGGATCTCTAACCAGCTTTAAATTCCATGATATTTGATTCTTTAAAGGGCCCCATACACCAAAATTATTCCTTTATCTCTTTTTTATCATCTCAGTAAATGGGAATAGCTTTATTATTGGAGACTGGGCTAACTTCAGCAAGGTGTTCAAAGTAAAATAATTTGATTAAACCAATCTACACTAAAATATAAATGATAGATAACTCTCTTAAGGTTGTTTGACTTTTAATTTTATTGATATCTTTTGTCTTTCTATTACCCTTATTTCCAAATATATTATTCTCTTTTCCTCTCAGAAGGTTATCCTCTACAACTGGCTTTTTTAACCCAGTGAACTTTTTGTTGTTTATTTTGATACCTGTTTTTCAATATGATTCATTTACTTTATAATTTTAGGTATTTTTATGCATTTAAAATATTATTCTGAGAAGGGGTTCATATATTTTATTAAACTGAGAATGGGATCTAAGATACAAAAAAATTAAAAGCTACTATCATAATTTAAAAAAGAGATGGGGCAACAAGTCAGAAAAACCAATTGGTACATCAAAAATTCTGATATTATATGAAATATTTCACATGCATCTCTGCAAAGAATGGGTCATAGGATCAATGATAGCTTCTCACATTTTTTCTTAGCAGGCCAAAACTGGTCAATAAAATTTCACAGTTTTCAATTTTGAGTGTTTTCTTCTCAATTACACTGTTTTCCTGGCTCTGTTTTCTTCACATTGCATCAGTTCACAGAAGTCTCCACACTGTTTCCCTGTTTCCATCATAATCATTATTTCCCATAACATATTTCATAGTTCATTATATTTGTGTTTTGTCATTATCCAGAATTGGCCTTTAGATCTTTACTCACTGATTAAAAAAATGTGATGGAAGAAAATCTTTTTCTGTGAATATATTATGCCTGCTGAAGCTTTCTGTCCCAAACATTTGCCCCCACATTCAGGCAGAACCAGTGAACGTGTTGCTTTTGAAAAGTTCCTGACCCCAGGACACAGACCTTGGTGAATAACTGAGCACATGGAAGGGAAGTGCTGGAATGAGGATCAGGAGAGAGAATTTTAACTGTGGTCTCAGGCAAATTAACTTAGGAGTGATAGAGATGACACCTTTGGTGATATTCCTTCCCCAAAAGACCTTGTAAAGTCAGTGATTTTCTGGTAAGACAGATTCTGGTCATTGTTCATGCAGGCTGATCAGTCCAGGGTCTATGTACACCAGGGACCTTTATCACTAGAACCCTAATCAAATCAATACTGCCATCGGTCCCAGAAAGTGTGTGTCCATCTGTTCTCTCTGTGGCTCCTGGGACTGTTCACATCTTTCCTGGCCACATCATCTCCCCGATCGGAACAGATATTCACTGATATCACAGATCCACTTAGCTTCTGTATTTCTATCTCAGGGCTTAGTACAGGACTTGACAACTAATTAAAAATGTTTTTCCACTTAACGATTCATTCATTCTGAGAAACCCCATGAGTTCCTGAGACCCCTTGTGTTAAGTGTCCCTCATCCCTTGTCCCTCAACAAATGGCCCATAATCTCTCTCCCATCTGGCACTAGAGTAGGTATCATAGGTTGGATGGGATCGAGTTCAAGGTGATGCCTCAGGAGATGGTGAAAACTTGCTTACCTTATAGCGACAGCAAACAGCTGTCCGAAGAGCTGCACCTCTGGTCCCCACTCGTGGCACCCTCCCCCCCCGACCCTTCTGGAAGCTTTGACACTTCATTTGAGAAACACTGCTCTGTGTAAAGCCCAAATTAAAGGGGTTATAACATTGCCTAAAAATAACAAATGCATTCAGTACTCTAAATGCTGAATTACTTTTTAATGCATGGTGATTGAATTCCACACCAGCTGAGGTCCGTCTCATCCTGCAATGTCCACAGCCAGCTATATTTGGAAGGGAACCTTGACTGAGGCTGCAATTTTGCTGATGTAATCTGCATGGTCTTCTGATTTAGCTAAATACAAAGCTATCCATTTAGGCAATTTCTTGAAGCAAAATCCATGACTTATGGTTTTCCCAAGCTCTCTATGCTGTGGTCAGTGCATATATTATACATATACAAATAGGTATATATAACATGTGAACATGATGCACAAACTTATACATGTGTGCACATGTGTGCAAAAATGAGTGTGTAAAACATGAATACATACACACATGTGATATGTGTGCACCTAGGTATGCATACCTGCCTTGTAGTTCAACCAAACTAGACCACTTGCTTTTGTTTAAACTAGATGCTGGAATTAATTGCTCCCAAGCCTTTGTTTATGCTATTCTCAGTTTGTCCAAATCCTATTCAAGGCCCAGTTCAAATGTTCTTCCCTCATGAAATCATTGCTGATCCACTTATCCAAAAATGGCCTCTCCTCCTTCTGTGAATATTGTTTATATTTTTCTAAAGACACCTATCTTATTTCCCACCTTACTCCAATACTCCAATGCTGTAGAGCATTTCCCTCTAATGATACAGACTTCAACCAAATCTGCACAATTTTTATCCATGTCTCCTCATAAGTTTACTATACTGAGTTAGTCAATTTGCATTTATTAAGTACCTGCTAAGGATGACCCTCTAAAGATAAAAAGAAAGCAAAAATTATTATTCCTGCCCTCAAGGAGAATACAATCTAAGAGACAAGACAAGCTGTAAATAACTAAATATATACAAGAAAGATATGGGGTCCAAGGAGGAATCTGTGGGGAAGAAAAACATTGGCCAAATTTCTTTAAAATCCCTGGCAAGATAGAAACTCGTTGGGGGTAAGAGTAGGAGCTGTGGCTTTCCTATTTCTTCTCTGGAGAATAACTCCTGACTCCATAGTTCCATCTTGCCCCTGATAATCCCTGTATGACTTTGAAACAGAAGGTACTAGCAGAGGTAGGGAGGAGATAGTCTATTCTTTCCTTTGATATCATGAAGATGTCAACAGAACTCAAGGGCCATCCAGTGGCTATCCCTTGCTCCTGTCATGTGACCAGGCCAACTTTTTCACTCACACATTTCTCTGATGAGGCTTCTTTGCAATTCTGTACTTGGAATGGATTCCCCACTGCTCTTATGTGAATACTCCATGTGCCTCCCCATTGTTCTCTGCAAGACCTGCAGCATTCTGGGGTTGATGCAATCAACATTTCCCATCCTATAATAGTCATTTTGTGCATTCATTTTACCTCCCTCTGCTAACTGGAGGAAGTTTTTGGAGGGTAGGGACAATATCTCATTCATCTTGGTATTTTCCAAAGCACCAAGCACTGACTTTGCACATAGTAGGCTGTAATTTAGTTAATGTTGGTGGAATGAATGACTGGTGTATTTGGCAGCATCTAAGGCAGATGTAGAATGGTAAATCTGAAAAATCAAAGGACAGCTTGTAATAGATGTGAAGGCAGTCACAGAGGGGGTCTCATCATTAGCCTTTTTGGTGTAGCAGCTTTGACCTGGATCTCAACAACCACCCATAGACGAGTTCATGATCATTTCTTGAAATTCCAACTGAACCTTTCCTGTGAGTGTCAGTATTTTAAAATACAACCTCTTGAGGGCCTTCAAATAGATGTGAGTTAATAATAATAGATTTATATATTTCGGTTTGAAAACAGCTCCCTCTTCTTTCACCACGGCCGACGCTGAAACTCTCTAGAGGGGTTGACTGTCCAGTGGAAGCCCAGGAAAATGTTAATGAATACAATTCAATAAATATTTAATGACTCTTTCCCTCAGCTCCTGATGCGATTAAGAAGCAGCCTCATTATTAAAACCTACTTTTGCCTTCTCTTTTTTTATTTATGAGTTTTGTTCTTTTATAGTTGTGTACCAACAGGCACAGAGATCCAGAAGCCATTGATACAGTGTGGAAAGAAACAAACACACACATGATCTCAATGCAAAGAATCATCCAGCAATGAACAGCTTCCCTCCCCCACTTCTACCCCCACTTTCGTCTAGAAGACAAAGAGATGGGGATACAGAGGGAAACATGGACAGATGAGGAAGAAGAGTCTGTGGGAAGCTTGTGAGTATTTGATGTCAAGGATTAAACAGGATATGAGACTTAGACCTGGAACGTATCTTAGAGACCATGTAGTTTGACCTCTCTCCCTTCATAGGTTAGCACAGTGAGTTCAGGGATTTTAAATGACCTTTTCAAGGTCATACAGGTAGCAAGTATTAGCCATGTTCCCAAGGTTACACAGGGATTATCAGGGGCAAGATGGAACTATGGAGTCAGGATTTATTCTCCAGAGAAGAAATAGGAAGGATACAGCCCCCACATTCACTCCCAATGAGTTTCTATCTCACCAGAGATTTTAAAGAAATTTGGCCAATATTTTTCTTCCCCACAGATTCCTCCTTGGACCCCATGCATATATTAAAATGTCACCTTCTTTCCTCAACCATTTTCACAGCCAGCTACTACTTACTTGGGGGAGAGAGGGAGAGGGAATGGGTGAACGTCTGGGTTTGGGATTTCATTGGTGTAAAGAATCTTCACAGTTTTGTGAGGGCACAGACAGGGTTCGGTGATTTGCTCGGGTACTTAGAACCATTATGTGCCAGAGGCAAAACCCAAATCCAGGCCTTCAAAACTCCAACTACAGCACTCTATCTACTAGACCACACTGTCTGGTAGTCTTCTTATCAGAAAGCAAACCTGTTCATATAAAAGACACTCTGAATCTTTTGTGATTCCCCTTCCTCTCCTTGCCCCTGTTTTGGGAATGTACTCTAAAAATGTGTTGATGCAATTTATTTTAATAAGACAGATACTTTCCTCCAAATACCCAAATAACCCCTGCTAAAAATGTAGCTAAAAATGGGCTAATTACTGAAATCTTCCTGGACCCAATTTTCTAATCTGTAAATAAGGGAATTGGATTTGATATCCTATGTGGTTCTTTTCAGTTCTAAATCTATGATCCTAAATCCCTCTCCCTCCAAAAAACACCTTTGATTTTTAATTGTTGACATGTTAATAGAAAGGCAAATTTTCATTTGAACTCTCAAAACATGGCATTAATAATGCTCACTGTAATTTACAATTTTTTTTTTGGCCTCTCTATGTTCCCTTATAGGCAATATGGCCACTTGGTACTATTTTGTTGACTCCATCTTAGTTCATATAAGTCTTCTTACATTTCTCAGAATTCTTTAAATTGCTTTTTTTTTCTGAGGCAATTGGGGTTAAGTTACTTGCCCAAAGTCACACAGCTAGAACATTTTAAGTGTCTGAGACCAGATTTGAACTCAGGTCTTCCTGATTTCAGGGCTGGTGCTCTATCCACTTCGCCACCTAGCTGCCCCATTTTTTTTCCTTTTTTTTTTTTTTTTTTTTTATAATTCTTTAAATTGGACTTTCCTTACAATAAAATGATATTTCGTTATATTTATAGGCTACATTTTGTTCAGCTCTTCCTCAATCCCTGAGCACACATCTTGTTTTCAGATTTCTATTCTCATAAATAATACTGCTCTGAACATTTTAGCCCATTCATGTCTTTGCTTTCTGTCACTATACTAACCTCCTTGGGATTTAGTCCCACTTCTAATCTTCGGAAAACTTAACAAAAAGGTGAACAGAAAAGAGAGGCAGAAAGAACAAAATTGCTTTAAGCCTCACTGCCTGATTGCCTTTAGAGCTGTTTGCAATTCTCCATGCTTTGGCCTCCAGGCCAGGGTTCATTTTTGCGGCTACATGGAAGCTCCAAACAAACAAGACCTACTGTATAGAAATTGCCAAACTAGTGCATACAAATGAACCCCTGAGCAAAGTCACGACACTGATTCTTCCATGAAACCTCTAACCCAGAAACGCATCACCCATGACCAAACTCAATTCAAAGATCACGTCATGGCCTCCCATGCACAGGACACCACTCGCAATTGGAGCGTATGTTCCAGCCTTCCCCAACAAAAGCAAAATTATATGGCTGAGTTAAACCAGTGGCTCCCAACCTTTATGGGGTAATGGTGCCAGGTTTCTGGCTTCAGTCCACCACAGTTATATGAACTCTTCTCTCTTCTCGAAACTCTCCCCATTCTCAGTTGGACACGCTCTGATCCACAAGGCGGTTCGGGTTGCTTTAAACCCCAGATTTGGAATTAGAAAACAGGGAGGTTAGAGCTGCTTGAGCCCAACAGAAGATTCGAGATGACAGAATTGAAGAGCAGATGGCCAGCTGGGACGCACCCTGGACATATCATGGAGCCAGGAAGGGAAGGGCAGATCTTGATTAGCTGGCATTCTGGGTGGATGGTGAGGCTGTGTGTCTGGATGCATGTGGAGGCATTGAGTTAAGATGCTAGAGGGTAGGGCAGGGCCTCTGACTGGGTGGTGGCCCCTGGTAAATTGCCACCTTCAAGTCCAGTCCATGGGCAGACAAGCTGGGGGAGAAAATACCAGTTTTGGAGCAAGAGTGAATGATGGATAATTTCATCAACTCCAGGCACTCTAGGGACCAATTTAAGTAAATGATAGCCAGAAAACCTCTAGGACATAATAGACAGGAAGGAGAATACCCCATTGGCCATATAGTGACAGTTTCTTAAAAATGGTAGGGGGTTATCAATGTAAGGGATCTGGGGCAGCATATGCCGCTTGAAAGCTTTACTTATGGCTCTTAAAGCAAAAGTGAAGATTTTTAAAATCACCACAAGTTACATTAATGTTATAATAACAGAAAATGCTTTAAAATATGTAAAAATATGGCAGCATACAAGGGTACTCTAACCAATACACAACAGTGTGTGTGTATGTATGTGTGTGTGTGAGGGGGACAAGTTTTTAGAATAATTTGTAAAAATTAGGGGAAAATAAGATACTGAATACCTTTGTCAATGACACTGGGAACTGTAGCCCCTTCATCAATGATTTTGGGGAGTTGTGGCCCCTATCCTTTTTGATCAAACTGATCGTGTTTGTTTAAATTTTTTTTAAACTTAAAAAAATGAGATGAGTGACTTTGCTCAACTCTTCCCCACTTCAATCCAATTCACTTGCATGTCATAGCATCACCTCCCTGATGTCATGGCCCCCTTCAAGAACAAAGGATGAACAACAAGGAAACCACAAGAAGCAGTTAAAGTTTTTATTGGCCATAGTCTAACAGCTAATGCTGGAAGTCTGAATCTTGGAACCATGTTTTTAAATGAATGAAATAAAAGGCACAGGGCTGCAAAGGAAACCAGTTACTTACTGAAATAAATAAATATATATATATATATATACACATATATATATAGTGTCATATTTATAAAACATGTAACAATTATTATTAATTTATTAATATATTAAATATATCATATTATATATGTGTATGTTCATAGAGCCTCAAGCTAGGAGCACTGATAGTCCAGATTCATATACTGCTTTCTATTATATACTTTGGGATTAAATCCTACCTCAGACAAGTAGTAGTTCTGTGACTTTGGCCAAGTAATTTAACTTTTCTTAGCCTCAATTTCCTCATCAGTAAAATGGGGATAATGATAGTGCCTACCTCCTAAAATGGTATAAGGATAAAGTGAGGAAACACATATAAAAGACTTTGCAAACCTAAAAGTTCTATATAAATATTAACCATTATTATTGACAATGCTCAGTTCAATTCAATAAACATTTATAGTTTTTCTGCTTTTTGCAAGGTGAGGTACTAGACATCAGGGATTCAAAGAGAAATATAATATGAACTTTGTCCTCTAGAAGGTGATACAGTTATCCCTTTCATATCAAGGGATTTGGGGCAAAGCACCCCTGAGATCTGGAAAGTCTATGTAAAAATGTTAGTCCTCCCTTCATACCAAAGAAGTCCGATTTTTTTCTTTTTCCTTTATAGGATGTCCCCAGTATTAAGATATAAAATATGTTGATATTATACAACATTATATATATATATATATATATGTATATATATATATATATTTATGCACTTCTGAGTATTTAAACTTTTTCTGTGTCATCTGCTGGCCTTTATATGTATGTTGTCTAGGACTTCTGCAAAACTCCCCTAAAATTCCCATTAAATTTCTTATGCTGACCCACATTACATTGAAATCACAATGGGGAAAGTTGTGATGTGGAAGACATAATTGTAATTTATCAATCCTAAGTATTATCTCTGTCCTGAGGATATCAAAACCTACATATGCAGCTTTCCTCTCTTTCCTGAACTTGTCACACACTTTTGCCTGATTTTTGGGTGGCTTCTTGATCTATACATGTGTATCCTCTACCATCTCAAAGTCAAGGCATCCAAAACAGGACTCACAACAGCTTCCCCTGCAATCCACTTTCCCCTCAACCTTCTCTATCTCTAGTAAAGATTCCCCCACTGTTTTATCACCTCAGGCACTTCTAATTCACCAGTCTCCTTCACTTCTGATATCCAACCACTTACCAAGGCTACCTTGTGAATTTTCCTCCACAGCATCTCTCTCATCATTAAATTCCATGACCATGACCCTTGTTCAAGCCTTTATCATGACTCAACTTCATTGTTACAATAAAGGTCTCCATCCTTCTGGATCCACTCCTCTCTAACCCATTTTCCTCCCAATTGACAAGATCATTTCCCTAAAGTGCAGTCTGACCATGTGGTTCCTCTATTCAAGCGCCTTCCATTACTCCCAACTTCTAGGAAAATTTGCATTCCTTAATTCAATGTTTAAAACTATTCGAAGGTTGGCTCCAGACCATTTTTCTCTAGAATTATTTTATATTATATTTCCTATTATTTCCTTCTTCGCTCTCTCTCTCTCCTCCCTTCTCTCCCTCCCTCCCTCTCTCTCTCTGTCTCTGTCTCTCTCTCTTACACACACACAATTTCAGCCAAAGTAGTTGGTTGGCACTTCCCAAACCTGTCATTCTACTTCTTATGTTTGTGCCTCTGAACAGTTTGGTCCCTATAAGATTAATAAGAGTGAATATTATATATTTTAGAAAGTAATCATGAAGATTTTCTAAACTGAAAGTACTAGATAAGAATTATTTATATTATATAATTATATTATATTATTAATGGTTTATGATCATAATCATAATTATTATTGTAAAAAGATGGTATAGTAGATAGAATCTAGAGTCAGGAAGACTCATTATCTTGAATTCAAATCTATCCTCCAACACTATGTGACCCTGGGCAAGTCACTTAACACTGTTTGCATCAGTTTCCTCATATATAAAATGAACTGGAGAAGGAAATGGCAAACTACTTCAGTATCACTGTCAAGAAAATCCCAAATGGGATCACAAAGAGTCAGATATGACTGAAAAACAACTGAATAACAAGAGAGGATACCCTTAAGCTGAAGGATTTTAAGTAATGAGCCCATGCATGGTAAACTAGCTAGTAACTGTCAAAGCTAAGAGTAGACTCTGGGTTTCACAAATCACAGTCTTTCCACTTCACTCTATGGCCTCTCACCTTTATCTTTTCTCCTCCTCTGGTATTTACTTTGACCTTTTCTCTAATCTGTGAATGACATGCATATGGATGGCTAATTTTGAAATGTCTCCAACACTTGTAACTAGTCATTCCCTGGAAAGTGAGTCAATTTATTCTTTCTTAATGTCATTCACTTCCTGACATACCTAATGTCTTCTATTTTTTTCTTTTTCCCAGGAGTTATTTTCTTTTAAATTTCCTTACTGACACCTTCTGCTTTGATAGAGATAACTTATTCCAGGTATCCTTCAAATCTCAACTAAAATCTCCCCTTCTCCAAAAAGCTATTCTTGATTCCTTCTCAATACAGTTGTCTTCCTTCTCTCAATTAGCCCCAATTTATGCTGTATATATTTTGTTTGCATGTAGTTATTGTGGTACATTTCCCCATTAAACTATGAGCTCTTAAAGACAAGAAACTGATTTTTTATCCTTTTTTTGTATCCCTCTCACTTAGCAGTGTCTAGTACTTAGCAGGCAATTAATAAATAATTGCTGATTTGACTTTACTCCCCCTACCACCTGTGTAGAGAGTTTCCCATAACAATATTTGAAACAATACACTGATATTTTCTCTTAACAAATTGAAACCATCATCTATTATATTTAACCTGAGTTTTATTACCTTAGCATCCATGTCTTATTTGTATCACTGTGTTAGGTTTGTTGTTTCTCATTCTTGAATAAAAGAATGAATTAATGAATGAAAAAGCATTTCTCAGACCCTCTATTCAAAGTACTGTATATGGAAACAGAAATGAGAGACCATCCTTACTCTCAAGCAGCTCATATTTTATTATGGAGAGGTCAAAAGATAGAGAAACTTGCAGCGAAAAAGTCAGATGGAAATGCCCAGGAGTCCTAGAAATGCAACAGTAGTCAACATGCATCTTCCTCCATGGCCAACCTGTTAAGAAAACCTTCTCTGCCTTTGAAGTTGAAACAGTATCTTAAAGAAAGTATCCATCATAAGTAGACTAGAAGCATCCAAGATCTCTAAGAGAAGGTGTTGTGGAGAAAGTGCGGGGATCAAATTCTGCTTTAAACACTTTGTAACAGTGTAATTCTGGGCAAGTCACTTAAACTCTGACAAATCACTTTCCTGATTTATAACACTGAGACACTAGTAGCAGTGTTACCTCCCTAAAAAACATGAACATACATCAAGTGCTTTTTCAAACTTAAAAATGCCATATAAATGTGATTGATTACTATTATCTTTCATTTCTTGATTCTAACCATATTTCCAAATATAATTTTCACCAGGCTCTGCTGTGCATGCCTTTGTGTTGACGTTAGGGAATAGTATGGCATATGAGGATATAGCTTGTCCAGCTATTCATAGAATTTCTCACTTTCTTTTGCAACTAAGCATGTTGTGGGGGGAAGGAGGACCTCTCAATGGTCTTAGGCAGTTTTCTGGAATATTAAGGAGTTCTGTGGCTTTAGAGCAAGATCCTGAGTCCCCAGAGATTTGATGCTGGGTCATCCTGAGTCCAAAACTGACTCTCTATTCACTAACAACAATAATAATCACAATAATAATAATTAGAACAGATACAGTGCTTTAAGTTTTTCAAAATGTTTGCAAAGATCTCATTTGAGCTTTACAATAACCCTGGGATTAAGTCTTATTATTTTCCTTATTTTATAGTGGAAGAAACTGAGGTAGACAGAGATTAACTGACTTGCCTGTCCAAGGTCACACAGTTAGCCACAGTCTGAGGTCAAACATAGGCCCTCCTACCCATGTCAGCTCATTAACCTTCACTCCCCCCACTGTAGAACTCTATGGTCCAGCCCCATGGGCCATATTTGTCGTTGAACACACTTCATTTTCTGTCTTTCTACTGGGGGACCACCATGCCATAGATAATCTCCCCCCTCACCTTAGTCTCCTAAATTTCCCTTGCTTCATTTAAGAATCAGCTCAAATTCTAGGGGGCCTGCCCAGGTCCCTCTAGATAGCTCTGGGTAACCTTGTTTCTAAGATTACCTTCCAATTACTGTATATTTAACTTGTATGAACTTGTTTATATATTGTATCCCCAACTAGGAAGATGATCTCCTTGAGGGCATGGACTGCTGTCTCCCCCTTCCCCCCCCCCACAAAGCCCTAGCATAATGCCTAATATGTAGGACAGGATTAATCTGTGTTTGTTAATTGACTAACTAAATGCTTGCAGACTGACTGAAATAAACTCTTTCAAATGACTCACATCTCAAATTAGGACAAGGTAGGGTGAGGCAGTTTAAGCTTTCAGTTTAGACAGCATGGCATCATTGCTTAAAAACCAGCTTCTGCCACTGTCTGCTGCTTCTCACTTCTCTGACCCATTCTAGGTTCCAATGCAGCTGTTGGCTTGCCTTAGGCACTACCCTGCCCTTGCCCCATGGCTGCTAGTCTTCAATAGAGCTCCCAGCTCACTTGCCTCAGGCAATACTTAGAGTCCCAGAGGGCAGTCATCACCAGGGTGCCATCCTGGCTCATCTCTTCTTCCTCACTTTAACAAAACCAGCAGACACCTCCATGAAACCTCTTATCAGTCAGTCAATCAAACAAAAAACATGCATTTATTAAGCACCTTTTATATGAACCAAGTATTCTAACACTGAAGAAACACAAAGAAAGAAACAGCCCAGTCTCCAAAAAGTTTATGTTCCATCTTCTTATATAGTAATCCATAATACTGGCCTCCTGCCAGCATGGGAAATGAAGTCTTTGCTCCCCTCAGTAAGCACTCCCACTGAGGTCCTTGAAATTTTCCATTTTGGCAAAGTTCAATATACTTTTATTTAACTCTGTATCATTCCACATTCTTATTTCATTTATAGAGAGAATCCTGATAGAGATGTTGTTCAATTAGTAATATTACTCACTGCTGTTCCCCCCAAAATCACAATTAGTCTTACCAACACTTAAATTAATGTTTATAGATGGTTTTTGAACTGGGTGATTTTTAATGGTTCCAAAAGCCACCCTTGTCACTGAGGACAGTTTCTATTTTTGTCCATTTCACAAGTTATCATGGCCAAAACAATTTATCACCTGGCCACCTACCTTTTGGTGATAAAAGCTGTTCAGTTTTAGTTAGGGGAGAGGTCTTCACAGAGCAGATACAGTCTATCATTGAGCCCAGACTCTTCATCCAGTAGAATAATCTAGAGAGGGAACTCCTTGACATAAACTTCAAGAACCCAGGGTTCTAAATTACTGCTTTTTTTGTGGGAGGCACCTGGACATTTGAAATGTTTCTAAGTACAGTTATTCTAACCCAAAGCAACCTAATTTAGGATGAATTGAGGGAGTATCATAATCCAAATTGCATTATTGTTCTTCAACCCCTCACACAGACATATTGGTTAGTCCCTTAAGATAGGATGAAACATACTCTCAACCTCTTTGTCTCTGTGCTGTCTGTGTCCCAAATGGTCCCCAAAGCCACTCTTGTCACTAAGGACAGTCTCTGTCTCTCTGTGTCTCTCTCATATTTTGTCTCTCTCTTTTCCTCTCCCCCTCGTTCTTCCCCCACTTTGGTAATTCAAAAAAAATCACCCAATCAAGCACAGCATGAGGACTTTATGAGATCCCCATCATTCCCCTGGGCTAGAAATCCCATCTGTTAGCTTTTTTGCACATGTGGCTTTTGAGCTGGTCAGCACTAGGCATGAGATCCTAGTTAGAGATAATGGGGCAGGGTGGCCCTCTGAGTCTAGGGCTCTGCTTCTCACTGCAAGACTATCTTCAATCAATTTCTCCAGCAGATAAGGAATGACTTCAAGTTGGGCCCCAGCATAGCTTCCAACATGAAAAATCGCTGCAAGGAAGTGCTAGCTGATTTCTGAAGCCCAGATTATCCCCAGGAGTCCCTATATTTCATCAGACACTCTCCTTCCAGTTCAAATAGTAGAAAGCTAGCCAACAGCTCAGAGTGGTATACAGTTTAAAATGTGGTTTTCTAAGGACCGTTATTACCATAATTTTTTGTCTGGATCAATGTAGGGAATTGCCAGGGAGGAAATCCCCTCTACCCATGCAAATCAGCAGTTGTTTTGCAACTTATAGTTGGAGTTACCTGGGACAGTGAGAAGTTACACGATTTAGACAAATGACCCAGCCAATATGCATCAGAGATGAAACTTGCAAGCTCATTTTCCAATGCCAGCACACCATCAATAACATTTTAGAGCATCTCAATGTAATAATAACAATATGAGAATACTGATGTGGCACCTTCCACCAAGGACAGTCCACCATTCCCCCTCTGATCTCACTCCTACCTGACATAGCAGGAGTTATTCATCTAAGGTATGGGAACCTTAAAAAAAATTTTTTGATAGTAGTTTGTCAATATAATTGATTTTCTTTGCATTTTACAAAGCTTTGCCAATGTAATTGGGGCCTATGTATTTTATAATTAGTTTGAGAGCGGGTCCCTCAGTTTTGTCAGACTATTTGAAGGGTCTGTGATACAAAAAAGACTAAAATCTCTGCTCAAAGTCATCTTCATAAATTCAGTTTTTTATTAACTCTACAGATAGCATCAGGTCACCTTCGTATAAATTCAGGTCATCATTAATCTAAGTTTATAGCTAAAGACACTAATTCACTTAAATGACTTGGCTTTTCAGAGATACTTAGGCATTTTTTTTTCTCCAGTAGAGAAGAATCAGAAAGGTGAATCATAAAAGGTTGGAGTGAAAATGAGGAGAAAGAAGGGGAGGGGAATTTGAGAGAGAAGAAGCAATTGTTGAGGAAGGAACAAGGAGAAAAAGATTCAGGAAAGATACACATGGGGACAATATGTAGAGGAAAGAGGGCAGAGGCAAAAGCAGTGGCAAAGGGGTGGAGATGGTAGACAGCAGTAGAAAGGGAGCTCATATATATGAGAGGAGAGGGAGAAATGAATGAGAGGAAGGAAGGAGGAGGAGCAAAGATCAGAAGATAAAGAAGAGAATTAAGGAAAGATAACTAAGAGATTGATGGGAAGAAAGGGGAGAAGCAGTTTCCAAAACAAGCTTTAAAGCACTAGATAAAGCCAGTTGTAGAAGTGAAGCCCAGGAGTATAAAATACATAACCTGAAATCACATATTTAGTGGTGGAACTGGGCCTAGAATTCAGCTGACTCTTGGTCCCCAGGTTCTCTCTACTGCCCAGAGCTACCTCTTCTATCTATCAATCAACAAAAGGGAGTATCTTGAGTATTACCTACTTTGGGGCAAGAAAGGCACTGTGAGGATCACATAGAAATAGAAGGTGCATCTGATTTCTAGGTGCTGAGGATCTAGGTAGGAATAGAGAGAGAAGATGCAGAAACCCCAGAAAAGTCAAGTCATCCAAATAAAATTTGACATCCAGTGTACTAAGGTTTAGAAAACAATTTACACACATTATTTCACTTAATCTTCTTAACAACTCTAGTAGGAAGGTGCTAATATTGTTCTGATTTTAGAAATGAGCAAAATAAAGCCCAGAAGAGTGAAATAGGCACAGCTGGCTAAGTGCTTGAAGCAGCATCCAATCCACGGGGCTTCTTTTTCCCTAAAGTCTACTTCTCCTACTATATCATGCTGCTCCCTGAATGTAAGATGGAAGAACATGATATAGTAGATAAAGATCAGAATCAGGAAAAGCTGGGTTGAGATCCTGCCTCTGATACATCTTGGGCAAATCATCTAATTTCTCAATGGCCAAGCCAACTCTCTAAAATTATAAATTGTAAAGGAGTGGTTGATCTGCACTGGTGGAGGGAATTTCTTCACCAGGGAATTTCCTGTGGAAAGGCAGGGATATTGCAGGTTCATTATCCCTTGAACCTTCCCAACTGGTACCTTACTCCATCTGAGCTGTGGTTCATTTTCTTTAATCACTATTGTTCTCCCCTCATAGGTCTACTTAACTTAATGTTCCCTAGTCTAGGGAAGGTTATGGAAAAGGGAGGGATAGGAAGCATTTATATAGTGTCTTTGTGTTGTTTTTCAATCATTCTCAGTCACATCCTACTCTCTGTGACTTCATTGGAGGTTTTCCTGGCAAAGATATGGAGTGATTGGCCATTTCCTTCTCCAGTTCATTTTACAGTTGAGGAAGTGGAGGCAAACAAGTGACATGCTCAAAGTCACACAGATGGTAAGTGTCTGAGGTCAGAATTGATTTCAAATCTCATTGACTTCAGATCTAGCTCACTGACCACTGGGATACCCAGCTGACTAATATTGTTTCATGAGAGTAGGAATTTTTTTTTCTTCTTTTCTTTGTATCTCTCAACTCTTAGTATATTGTTTGACACATAATAGGAACTTATTGATTGATTAATTGTGTGATTAACATATTATAGCTAAAACCTCACTGTGACATGCAAACCCCTACCATAATCATTCAAAACCAGGCAAGTAATTTCCTGAGCTGTCAGTGGGATTGTAGGCAGTCCTCTGAGCTGACACCAGAGTCCAGGCAGTGTCACCTTCTCTGAGTACTAATGACATTACTTTACCCAATTTCCTTTCTTTTTTTTCCTGAACAGGGGAGCATTAAGTGAAGCAGACCTATGAAGGGAAAACAATGGTGATTAAAGAGAATGAACCACAGCTCAATTGGAGTAAGATACCTGCTGGATATGGAGATCAGCCAAAAGATGGTTACCCTAGCTAGAGTAAATGCTTCATTAGGGAACCAGTGAGAAATGAAGAGAGAAAGATCCTCATTATGGATTGCCTAGATCAAGGGATCTTCATCTTCTTGGTTCCCTCAGACATGACGTCCCTTCACAGATTATTGTTTTCCCTTCATTTTTAGATCTATAACATCAGGAAGGTGATATATTGACTTGTTTAAGTGGACTGGATTCAAATGAGGGAAAGCTGTGCAAAGCCACTTGCCTCATTTTCCCCTCCAGAGCTATCTGCATCCAAGTATAGATCAGGATGACTGGAGATGGCCTGGGTTGGGATGTAGTGAAAGACCCTGGCCTTTTTAAGCTAAGGACTTTTTCAGTGTCAGATTGTTAATTCTAAAGGCACACAATACATAGGACTACAAAGGAAACCAATTCTACTGAAATAGTTATTTTAATTAAGTTATTCTTAGGTTCACAGTCCTGATCCAATGAGCAGGCAAGTGTGTGGCAATAAAGGCTGTTCCCATTTTTGTTGTCCCTCCAGTTTTCATACTACCTTCCTTGACTACACTTTGGATCTTCTGGGACCAGTGATACGTCCTCTGGCATACTGCATGGCCCCAGCTGATGGCACTCAAGGCTCATGGCTGCAACATGACCTCAACAGCTTAGGACCTCAATCATCCTATTTCCCTTCCCCCATGTACACACAAAAAACTGACGCCTATATGAGTCCATGTGATGCAGTGAAAAGCCCCATATTTGGAGTCAGAACCCTTGGTTTTAAATCCCAGCTATGCCACTTGCCCCCTTATCGACCTTAGATAAATCACTTCATGTATGAGGTCCTCCGAAGGAAAACTAGAACAATGTAAATTAGCTCTTAGCTCCTCTTCAGCTCCACATTTGTGACTGAAAATCTGCCTTTGTTAGACCTCATACCAGCCCTTCAATATCTATGAGTGCCTAGGACAAATGGAGACCAGGAATACTTGCATTTAAACAATAATGTCTTGGAAGGGATTACAAGGATCACAGGAGCAGAGCTAAAAGGACTTTTCAGACCATCCTCTTATTTTACAGATGAAGTACCTGAGGTAGAGTGACATGAAGTGATGATCTATCCCATAGGTCACAAGGGAGACAAGTAGCAGAGACAGGATTCTAAGGTCAGCTCATTGGGACACAAATTTATAGTTTTTAAGGACCTGAGTGAGGGAAGAGGGGGGGTCATCTAATCTATCCCCTCCTTTGAAAGAAGCAAAAAAAGCTTAGGATTCACCAAAGGCACTTTTACACTCAAAGGCAGTGGTTTTTCCCACCATGAAATGTGAGCCATCACAAAGCTTGGAAAGTGACCTGGGTGGTCCTGACAGATCTGACCTCGGATCAGAACATCCCTTGGAACCTTGAGCACTGCCTACATACAGACACATGAGAAAGCAGCTTTACCCCCCTCCCCACCAGACTTTGAGGATAGAAAAGAGGCCCCATCAAACCAAACTCATCCCATATTGGTCCCCCCCAAAACAGACCCCAACAGTCTCTCAACAGATGTCAAACCAGTTAAGAATCATGGCAGGCTGGGTAAGTACCAAACAAAACTGAGTCACATGGATTTTCATTGCCATCTCTCTCTCTCTCTCTCTCTCTCTCTCTCTCTCTCTCTCTCTCTCT